>CAJQZP010000049.1:4390000-4656548 GCA_907164705.1 Parnassius apollo
TAATCAATTCTGTGTCGAACCTACCAATCCAAAACACTTGTGAATTGTGACATTCACCCAGTAAGTAACATCTTTTCTGGTGTATATGCTATATTTAATTTTGAAAACAAATAGAAAGTTATTAAATTCAGACCACTACCTGTGTCAGTTAAACAGTTCGTCATTAAGATACTTATTTTTATGTTTTTTACGCTCTTGTTGATACATGATTTATTTTGTTTACATTGAATACCGCTTATGACGATTTTTTTCTGTTGACGTACTGTCACCTTTTAATGGAATGAATAATTGACAGACCGAACTGTTATAATAATTACTCACTCGTTCCTTCGTTCCTCAAACTCGTTCACGGCGTTAGCCTGCTCATTTCGTTCGCGTTCATTCACGTTCGCAGCGCCAGACACATGATGCTGCGCAACAAACATACTCTGTCAATATTGTTTAGCTACTCTGCCATATTTATCGTAGGTGTTTTTTTAGGATACCGTTCGGCTGATGATTCCACTTTCTTGCAATCCACACCTATGTGCCCAAACTGATTACATCTAAAACATTGGACATCTTTTTGATAGAAACTCGATAAATGTCCTTTATCTTCGCAATTGTAACATCGTTAGAATGCCTTTGTAGCAGTTTCTCTTTGTATCTTTGGCTTCTGTACTACATTTTGGTTGTCTTATACTATCCGCCTTCTAAGATTTCTGTTTATATCTTTCATTTTGTGCTAATTTATCCTTGAACACTGAATAAGTTGTCACGCCGTATAGTAAAAACTTGTTAGTTTACTATATACTGAATGGAGATATTATCTGGAAACTTCTGGGGATATAGATATGATTTCTTCCTTGAGCTCGGTGGACTCCGGACGTGTCGATCGAGGTCACTCTCGTCACTCCACACTATTCTATTCTCGGTTCATGTGCGCGATATATTCTAGTCATCTTATACCTGGCTTGCTTGGTGCTTTGTGTTTGGTGACCGTATTGGTGCTCACATTGCGGTGCACAAAGTGCGCTGTCCCGGGTGACAGCGGTCGTACTAGTATATCGGACGCTGTTGTGGTGTCAATAGTATTTATGGCTTACTCTCTTTCCCGGATTCCTGGTTTCGGCAAACCGTAAGTAGAGTGCAACACACTCTTTACCTCAGAAGTAGTCATCTATTTTAATTTTATTTCTGTGTTGCTTGTTGCATTAGGCAACAGGCTAGGTACACACTCTAGTTTATCAACGCGCTAGGTGTATAGGTATTTAATTAGGCACACACCTCCCCCGTCGTAAGGTGAGGGAGATTGTTATACACCCGTGCTAGATCTAATAGCATTGAAATAATGGCGTTGTTTTCAAACGATTATCTCAAGGATTTCTTGTGAAAATCATTCCCCGACATATGGACCGCGTACCTCATGAAACGCAAGGACACGCCGATCCTTCATGAGGCTAACGCCTCTCCCCTCCCACAGCCCCGGTCTCACCGGCTTAATTCGCGTCTGTAAACGACGCAGTTTCACCCGCGCCATCCGCAATGTCAACTCGCGGCCCCTCTCTGGCCTACTCGGATGCCGACTCAGGCTCCGACTCAGGTTCGGAAATGGAGATTAAGGCACGTGCCTCATCCAAGCCCGAAGACGACGAGTTCACTCTCGTCCAGGGCAAAAAGCAGGAAAAAGGTAGCCGAGACTAACTCGGACCTCCCATCTCCTACCGCCACTCGGGCCAAATAGGCAGCCCACGTGGCGCGTATTCAACTGGGTACAAATACAAATGGGTCCCTTGCTAAACGTAGGGAAAAGCCGCCGCCATCTATCATTATTCAGGACGGGACAAAGTGGAGCAACCTGTCAAACTGGTTGAACACTAAAAATTATACTGCCCAAAGACTGCAAAAGGAATCAAATGTGAATTGAAATGCCGAAAAGGGCATTCGCATGTTTGTTAACTTGAACGAAGAATTTCACAGTGTGACTAGTCACCTGCACGCCCAAGAAATTTCCTTTCACACCTACGCCCTACTGGAGGAGCGTAATCTTCGTGTGGTCGCTCGAGGACTTCTTAAGGAACTAGACACCGCACACATCCTTGACAACTTTAAGGCGCAAAAATGCTTGGTTATTGAAGTGCATAGAATGCACCACCAGATAGGCAAGAATCGTTTTCTTGATCGCTGCCTTGTTATCCTGGACATATCTCCGGAAGGCAAGGAGATTTTCAATGTGCGGCGTAACTGCGGTCTTACCGGGATTGCTGTAGAAGCTTTAATAGAGGTTTCGTTAGCCAATGCCGCCGATGCCAACTATACGGCCAATCAGCCAGAAATTGTTACGCCAGGCCTAGGTGCGTCAAGTGCCTTGGTGACCACAGTACTACCGAATGCACCCGCACTACCAAAACGACAGAGCCTCCAAGGTTAATTGCCGCGAAGAGGGACACGCAGCGAACTATCGCGGGTGTTGCAAAGCGCCGCGACGAAAACAGTGCGGAGGCAAAAGCCGTCCCAGACGCGTGGATCAGCCCAGCGTGTCGCGCTCTCGGATGCCTGCTCCTAAACCCGCAACATCTTCGGTGTCCTCTTCAATGCCCCAAACTGCCACCAAGCCCGCCCCCGTCGCAGGGGTCTCCGCGCAAGGTCTCCGGCACTCGTCGCCTCACAGCCAATACCGCCTCCTCAGGCCCCCAAACCCAAGCCTGCTCCACAAGGCTCATATTCTTACGCCGCTATCTTTTCTCCAGTTTGTGGCTTTATCAGAAACATAAACATCGCTGAATTATCTTCCTTGCCCCGCAAACTTCGCGAAGCTACCATCCCTCAGGACAAGCTTAAAGCCACGATTGAGCATATAGCTTTTATTGTCGCAAACTGATTTTCCTGACTTAAACCATGCTCTCTGACTGTCGCGTTTTTAACGCTAACGAGCACAGAGACCAAAAAGACGAGATCGCGCTCTTCCTGCGCAACCAAGATGTAGACGTTATGCTAGAGCAAGAGATATTCTTGAAACCTAGCCATTCAGATCTCAAGATCGCAAATTACACTGTAGTTAGAAATTATATGTTGACCAGCCATTTAGGTGGCACCTTGATCTACTACAATTTTTGCACTATGTACTGATCGAGGCTCCTCCGTTAACTAACATAGAAGTTAATTGATAGAATCAGGCGTTACTTTGCGGAAATCCATTATAATAAAAAATAAAAATATAAATTTCTTTGCAACTTTCCGCTAAACATATAAAATGATGTGCCTTACCTGGATTGAAGCGCACCTCCCGCCCTCCCTCAATCGCATACACTAACTCCGTCACCACTAGACCAAGCACCACTATTCTCAACACCACTATTCCAGGCAGGACACACCATCGACGATAATACGACACGTGTTTCGCCTCTACACGAGGCATCCTCAGGTAATATAGACTCTACGGCAGCTGACCGCTAAGTAGAGTACTGAGCGTATGCAAATCGAGTTAGTGTATGCAATTGAGGGAGGGCGGGAGGTGCGCTTCAATCCAGGTAAGACACATCATTTTATATGTTTAGCGGAAAGTTGCAAAGAAATTTATATTTTTATTTTTTTATAACATAGAAGTCTCTATATGTAAAATAGCTATGACAGGCCATTCGCCACTTATCATCATGTCGGCATACCAACCGCACATGAAGTGTATAATAGAATCGGACATTTTGGAATTGCTAAACTTAGGCCTCAGTATCATAATTGCTAGAGACCTCAACAATAAGCATTCCTTCTGGAATTCGCTTACACAAAACCCTAACGGTAATGCATTTTTCGAGCTTATGAACCGACTAAATTTCGATGTTACTACTAGTGGGAACTCGCTCTTCAAAGCGCCCCCTCAGGGCTGGAGTACCTCAGAGCTCCGTTCTCTCCCCACTCCTCTTCACACTCCACCCGAATGACATCCCGAAAGACCCAGTATTCAACTCCAGCCTGCCAACGACACGGCACTTTAATTTGCACATTTCAGTAAGCCATTCCTCACACAGATTCTGAAAAGAACCGAAAATCATTAGGCGAATGGTTTCGCTTATGGAGAATCGAAGTGTACCCTGAAAAAAGTATAGCCATATACTTTCAAAGGAGACCTTCTCAAAGTATCGTAATTTGATGTATTAATTAAACATGCAGTTCCGCTAGATTCCGACGACATAAACGTCGCCGGCCCGTCACACATAGACACTACATATTCAACTCGCCACGTACCCCTCCACACCACGTACACACTGTAAACCCGTGTCACTGAGCGGTTCTCACCACCCAGATTATCGCACGATACGAATTAGCCGTCAGAGCCGGGGCTCGCCACCCTCTGTTCGGACGGCCGTTAGATAACTTGTTAATGGTTTGGGCTTGCGATTTTCTTTATGCTAAATGCCTACACTAGTTGACAAACTCAAATTTACACGACCCTCTGCATCCTATGTAGGAGGTAAAAGAGGATCTTGCCATCCCTTTCTAGTATTAAAAGATTAATCAAAAGTGCTTAAAGCGAATAAAATGTTCTTAACAATGAAAGACTTAATGAAATGTTTATTTCGCGTCACCTGCTGTAGTATATTATATATGGGGGTGTAACTTAAGAGATGTATAACCATTGATATACAAAAACTGTATATCAATGTGTATAACCGTCATCTTTCGGAGGCCATAAGATGATTTCGGCATTTCTCTTAGTCCCCCCACTTAAAATAACCAGAGGACACTTTTATAAATTCTTAATTAATATAATATGACAAAATAAAAACAGAGATCACGCTGGTATTTCCTGAGAGCGTAGTCCTTCTCGATCAATTTGTAGTATGCCTCCACGACGTAAAAGTCAATTATCCAGTATTGGAAAATGTAGCTGCACCTTTTAAAAAATAAATAAACCAATTTGAAAATTCAATAAAGATAGAAAAATAGTTTAATATTTTACAGTTTTATTTGTCGTAGGCTAATTCGTCATTCATCATTACAGCCTTTCACATGTCCACTGCTGAACATAGGTCTGTCTCAAGGACACATGAAGTACGGTCCTGCGCCACCTGCATCCATCGACTTCCTGCATGTATTACCAGGACATCACTCCATCTAGTGGGGATCTGCCACTCGAGAACCTTTTTTCCCCATCGGTTGTCGGTTTTTCGAGCTTTTTAATTATTATATAAGAAAATTTCATTTGGATTAAAATGTGTTAAAACCTGTTCTGAGCATAAAATTTTCTTATATTATCGAACGCTTCGTTTTCTATTTACGACTATTTCCATTTTGTCCCCTTTTTTTAATAATTCGTAGAGGGGCCATAGAATAGATGACGCCTTTGTAACGAAGCACCTGTAATAATTGACGAGGCCTAAAAACGATTGTAACTGGTTAACATTTGTAGGGATTGGAACTTCTAATATAGCTTTAGCCTTTTCCGGTGACTTATTTAAATCATCTTTATTTATAACGTATCCCAGGTAACTTATTTCGTCTTTGAAAAAACTACACTTATTTTTTTGCAAAATTAGGCCCGCATCTTTTAATCTTTGTAGTACCTGGTGTAGCCTGTCTAGGTACTCAAAATTGTTTCTACCGATTATTAGTACATCGTCAAGTAAAAAATGTACTCCATTCAACCCTGCTAGCACATATTCAATTCCAAGCTGGAAAATAGCCGGGGCATTAGCCAGGCGGAACACTAAACGTGTATATGAAATTTTCTATCCCTTAGTGAAATAAAAAAACAGTTAGTCTATGAATATTAATTTATATTCTACGTTCATTACATACGCCATTTTCATTTGGATGTTGTTGTGTTGATTTTTGGACTTTTCTAGTGTTTTATTGGTGTTTTATAAAAAAAATTGTTATAAAAGTTTTTGTGTGAATATAATTTATCTTTTTACGTAAATTATTTCGAGTAATATATAGAAATAATTGTGATTTTCACGCTGCCGACATCCACTTGGTATATTTTTTTGTTATCAAAATACTATAAAATTTTTTTGTAATGAAGTAAAATAAGACTTGTTTAGACCATAGGATAGAAAATTGTGTATAGTTTTTACAATGCCGAACTTCTTCATAGAAAAGTAGTCTCTAAATATAAGTTTTAATGGTTTTAATTTCTGTGGGTGGATGCGGTCGCATACGACCGCTCGGGATTTTCCAGGCGCTAGCGACTGCATGAGAATTTTATGGAGATTGAAGGGTTAATTGTACAGTTTATTGAAATAAAAAATATTATTATCATCTACTTCATGGCCAGGAGCAGCTAAAACTACACTCTACCCACTCGGCTCGCTAGACCATTGAGCATAGTGCTTAGGTCGTCCAGTGATTCTGGTAAAAGGACTATATCGCCGGAAAATCGAAGATGAGTGATGTACTTGCAGTTGATATTAATACCGTATTATTTCCAGTTCAGTAGCTTGAAAATGTCTTCAACTGCAGGAGTGAAAAGTTTGGAGATATAATGTCGCCCTGTCTTACACCTCTCTGCAATTAAATAGGTTTCGTAGTCTAGTTCTGTATTCGGATAGCCATCATAGCCTTACTGAATACACTTAAGAACTTCGATAACTGACAATCAACTTGGCACTGCTGTAAGGACTGTAATACGTCCAAATTTCGACAAAGTAGAGAGGCTTTCTCATAGTTCACACACACAAAGCAATGGGGCAAATTGCACTCTTAGGTATTCTGTACAATCTGCCACAGGGTATGTATGTGGTCCGTGGTACTGAAGCCATTTCGGCAACTGTCTTGTTCGGGTGGCTGGAAGTCGTTAAGTCTGCGTGCGAGACGATTCATAATAACTTTCAAAAAATAGCACGTAGACGCTGCAAGGAGAATGAAAATCGGTCTGTAGTTTTTGGAGAAAGCGTTGTCGTCTTTCTTGAAGAAAAAGAACACAGCATTTCTACTCCACGTCATCGAAGTACGTTCACCAATGAGGACGAAATTTGAGAGCTTCTGAAAGAATGTAAGAATCGATTTTTCATCCTGTTTCAGAAGCTCCACTTTAATTTCATTCTCGCCGAGGCCAATGCTGTTTTTAAGGTGTTTACACTAGCTATTTGAAATTCTATATGCATTTGACTTAAAACTGGTTTTCAGTGTTATTAGAACACGAAAATGTTATTTTTTGATAGTCTTGCGTTATTATGCGTTAAAAGAGAGTTATTGTCACGTTGGAAGTCTTACAACCGCGGCGCCACAGTCTTCCCGTAATTTTGCACTCGCATTAAAATAACATAATTTTTACCGTACCGTACGTAGAATTTTGACGCTATTTTCGAATATAAGTTTCGTCACGGCAGTCATGCCCATATGTGACACAAAATTTAGGCAAGTAGAGTAAATAAATAGAATATGTTTATATATATTTTTCGTTTAATTACCTAAACTCTGCAAATTTCAAGCTTATAAACGACTTCATGGACAAACGAATTCGAAAGAAATTTTTATATCGAATTGATTTCTCCGATTTTGATTTGTTTTACCCTATCGCCTCATAAAACCCTCACAGAACAATATGGAAAGTTTTTCAGATAAATATTTTATAAAGTAATTGCAAATATTGGACTGAGTTTTAATGATCATGAAATACCATTTGATTACTATGTGAATTTATATATTTTAATAGAACGTAACTTCCGGTAATTTCACTTTTTTAACTTCTTATAAAATACACCTTTGTTGCGATGTTAACTTATGATAGAATTAATGACTTGAACATCTTTGCTTAAATACCTTAATTGCTTTGTAAGTTTTATGTTCGTTACGGAACTTCTCTCCTCCATATTTGAAAGAGTTTTATGTGTTATATATAGACTTTATTTAATAAAATATAATCAATTTGTGTCAGTGATACACATAAATAATCTTTAAGGGTATTATATAAGAATTCCTTCCGAATTCCAATGCTGAACACAGACCATTTCCAATGAGTATCAGGTCATCACTCGATCTAGTGGGGTACCGCCCTACACTCAGATTACCAGCATGACACTGCCACTAGATTCGTAGAGCTAAACTGCCCATTGCTACTTTATATTACTAGGATAATTAGATAAACCGAATTTTCGACAAATATCTAGGGATACCGCGAAAAAACGGATTCACAATCTTACTGAAAAGATTAGGGGTTTTCAGTAAGATTGTGAATCCGTTTTTTCGCGGTTTTTATCTGAAAAACTTTCCATATTGTTCTGTGAGGGTTTTATGAGGCGATAGAGTAAAACAAATCAAAATCGGAGAAATCAATTCGATATAAAAATTTCTTTCGAATTCGTTTGTCCATGAAGTCGTTTATAAGCTTGAAATTTGCAGAGTTTAGGTAATTAAACGAAATATATATATATAAGCATATTCTATTTATTTACTCTACTTGCCTAAATTTTGTATCACATATGGGCATGACTGCCGTGACGAAACTTATATTCGAAAATAGCGCCAAAATTCTACGTACGGTATGGTAAAAAATATGTTATTTTAATGCGAGTTACGGGAAGATTGTGGCGCCGCGGTTGTAAGACTTCCAACGTGACAATAACTCTCTTTTAACGCATAATAACGCAAGACTATCAAAAAATAACATTTTCGTGTTCTAATAACACTGAAAACCAGTTTTAAGTCAAATGCATATAGAATTTCAAATAGCTAGTGTAAACACCTTAAAAACAGCATTGGCCTCGGCGAGAATGAAATTATAGCGGAGCTTCTGAAACAGGATGAAAAATCGATTCTTACATTCTTTCAGAAGCCCTCAAATTTCGTCCTCATTGGTGAACGTACTTCGATGACGTGGAGTAGAAATGCTGTGGTCTTTTTCTTCAAGAAAGACGACAACGCTTTCTCCAAAAACTACAGACCGATTTTCATTCTCCTTGCAGCGTCTACGTGCTATTTTTGAAAGTTATTATGAATCGTCTCGCACGCAGACTTAACGACTTCCAGCCACCCGAACAAGACAGTTGCCGAAATGGCTTCAGTACCACGGACCACATACATACCCTGTGGCAGATTGTACAGAATACCTAAGTGTGCAATTTGCCCCATTGCTTTGTGTGTGTGAAATATGAGAAAGCCTCCCTACTTTGTCGAAATTTGGACGTATTACAGTCCTTACAGCAGTGCCAAGTTGACTGTCAGTTATCGAAGTTCTTAAGTGTATTCAGTAAGGCTATGATGGCTATCCGAGTACAGAACTAGACTACGAAACCTATTTAATTGCAGAGAGGTGTAAGACAGGGCGACATTATATCCCCAAACTTTTCACTCCTGCAGTTGTAGACATTTTCAAGCTACTGAACTGGAAAGAATACGGTATTAATATCAACTGCAAGTACATCACTCATCGTCGATTTTCCGGCGATATAGTCCTTTTACCAGAATCACTGGACGACCTAAGCACTATGCTCAATGGTCTAGCGAGCCGAGTGGTTAGAGTGTAGTTTTAGCTGCTCCTTGCCATGAAGTAGATGATAATAATATTTTTTATTTCAATAAACTGTACAATTAACCCTTCAATTTCCATAAAATTCTCATGCATTCTCAAGCGCCTGGAAAATCCCGAGCGGTCGTATGCGACCGCATCCACCCACAGAAATTAAAACCATTAAAACTTATATTTAGAGACTACTTTTCTATGAAGAAGTTCGGCATTGTAAAAACTATACACAATTTTCTATCCTATGGTCTAAACAAGTCTTCTTTTACTTCATTACAAAAAAAATTATAGTATTTTGATAACAAAAAAATATACCAAGTAGATGTCGGCTGCGTGAAAATCACAATTATTTCTATATATTACTCGAAACAATTTACACATTACACTACACTACACTACACTACAACTTTTATAACAATTTTTTTATAAAACACCAATAAAACACTAGAAAAGTCCAAAAATCAACACAACAACATCCAAATGAAAATGGCGTACGTAATGAACGTAGAATATAAATTAATATTCATAGACTAACTGTTTTTTTTATTTCACTAAAGGATAGAAAATTTCATATACACGTTTAGTGTTCGGCCTGGCTAGTGCCCCGGCTATTTTCCAGCGTGGAATGGAATATGTGCTAGCAGGGTTGAATGAAGTACATTTTTTACTTGACGATGTACTAATAACCGGTCGAAACAATTTTGAGTACCTAGACAGGCTACACCAGGTGCTACAAAGATTAAAAGATGCGGGTCTGTAGTTTTTTCAAAGACGAAATAAGTTACCTGGGATACTTTATAAATAAAGATGATTTAAAGAAGTCACCGGAAAAGGCTAAAGCTATATTAGAAGTTCCAATCCCTACAAATGTTAACCAGTTACAATCGTTTTTAGGCCTCGTCAATTATTACAGGTGCTTCGTTACAAAGGCGTCATCTATTCTATGGCCCCTCAACGAATTATTAAAAAAAGGGGACAAAATGGAAATGGTCGTAAATAGAAAACGAAGCGTTCGATAATATAAGAAAATTTTATGCTCAGAACAGGTTTTAACACATTTTAATCAAAATGAAAATTTTTTACTAATCAAGAATTCGTTACCTAACGGGTAAGGTGCAATATTATCGCAAAAGGATAGTGCAGGTATTGAAAAGCCAATCTTGTTTGCATCACGGGTGTTAAATAATGCCGAAAAAAATATTCTCAAATACAAACAGAAGCCACTGCTATAGTATTTGGGGTACGGAAGTTCCACCAATATTTTTATGGGTTGTCTACACCTTTTATCCTGCGTACGGATCACAAGCCGTTATTATCAATTTTTGGGCCATATAAAGGAATACCGGAGGCATTTGCTAACCGTTTACAGAGATTTGATTTATTTCTAAGCGGATATAATTACACTATAGAATATGTTAAGAGTTTGGATAATAGCGCAGACTACTTATCGCCTGCCAGCCTACCGGGCGCCGCTGCAAGAAGTAGCAGCGCGAGTGGGGGATTCGAACGCGGGGTACACGGAAACCGCTGATATCGACGATCGCGCAGCGTACGTTAATTTCGTTGTCAAGGGCGCCATAGCGATTATTTTACAGGCGTTACGTGATGCTACAAATATAGATCGCATTTTAAAAAAGGTCGTACATTATGTTTTAGAGAGATGATCCAAAAATTTAATGATTCAGAGTTAAAACCTTTTAGTTTGTGTAAATTAGAATTATCATGTAAAATTGGCTGCCTTATGCGTCGTCATAAAATAGTTATCCCTAGAACGTTACGTGATAGAGTGATATTGAAGCTGCATGCATCACATATGGGTATTGTTAAAACTGAAGCCCAAGCTTACCTAAGCTAACCGAGAACGGTTTTGGTTTCCAGGTATTGACGGCGTCCCTGAGCGCATGATTGGTTCCTGCGAAATATGCACATAACTTCGAGCATCGCCGCCGCGTGTACCTATTTCCCCGTGGTAATATCCTGTTGACTTTCCAAAGAATACATCTCGACTTCCTCAACCACATCAACGAACATACGTACTTGGTGATCGTTGATTCGCGTATTCCAAATGGTTCGAATTTCGGTGAGTATTTTCAACCGGACAAAATATTTTATATAAAAAAATATAAAATATAAATTTATTAGAATATAAAGATAAATTCAAACGGAATCGAGGCGTAATTATACGAAATCTTGGTAAAATGATATACTTAATCCGAGAATCATTGTTAATACTGTTGTTTAGGTCAAATCGTAACAACTTAAAACTTGCAAAAACGCTCGTCTCGGGCGAAAACCGGTTTGACGGCTTGCGCCGGGGGCATTCGTTTTGCGGCCTGCGGCCGCGCCTTTTAGTCTGGAATAATCTATTGTTCGCGACGGCCGTGTCGGTTAGAGGTCGGGAAGTTACGTTACGACCACACCTTTTACGTGGTCTTATTTTGTTCGTATACGTGACAACGAGGCTTTCCTTGAGTTTTGAGTGATTAATTTAACTTCGATTGCCATTACCTTGCGTCGACGAGTTGCTTGAGTGGTATTTTAATATTGTAACAAGGAATTTTTGCTTTGTCGGGTGGAACGCTAAACTTTGTGACCCGGGAGGAGATCGCGTTTCTCTTCGATTATAGTTTTGTGCTAAGTGACGTTAGACTTGAATTCAGATAACGGTGAACGCCCACTGGAGTGATTGCACCTTGTGGAGCAGGGAAACGCATGTGGGTCTGGTGGCCGATTACATCGGTGACGTCAGGTTACATTACAAACCTTCTTACACCACTCACACCTAATATTTACTTGCCCCTGACGGTACCTTGTGGTCGATCCTACCTCTGAACCTCGGTAAGTTTGTGTTTGCTTATCCAGCCATTACATAATAATTATCCATAGGCCATTTGGGCCCGAAACCTCTGTTGCCCGTCGAGTTGGGTTACTGATGGCCCCTAGCCCAGTTTACTTCTGTCGGGACAACTGAGGGCCGTAACAACTGTTGTAAAAAAACATGTAAATCAAATAATTTTATACAAAGGCACCATTAATAGAAAATGTAGATCCTGGGAGCTTGATATTTTTCGCCCTGACACCCCAGGTAGTTCAGTTTTGACAACTGCGCCATAGTTATCTATATTACCGCCAGAATCGCAATCTCACAAACAAGTTCACAATCTGAGGGAGGGGGATGGACACGAGGACAGAATATTAACACCAGCGCCTGCAGATGAGAACATTACGGAGAACTTGACGCTTTGCAATGACTCTTGCCACCAGTCACCATCACCCTCACATATAACAGTAATGAGAGAAGTTCGGCGTCGACAATCATTTGATGATGAAGACGAGGAGATTGTATCACTGGCACAAGAATATCAAGCACCATTAAAACGAAATCGCCCCAAAGGCAATTATATATTTTTTTTAGTACGTAAGTTTTATATAATGTATAATAATGTCTCACTATATGGGGAGGAATGATGTGTATGTACACGGCTGCGTCCGCGCTCAATAATATTGCTTGCAATTAAAGCAGTACGTTGACAGTCATTATGTGTTTCATTAGTCTCCTGCACTCCGTGTCGCGAATCAAACAAACAGAAATGTAGTTTATTCAGTATAGTTCGTAATAAGTGGATTATTTAAATACGTCAAAGATGTGTTGCCAGTACGTACGCGTTAACGTAGGTACGATAGTCATGAAAATTATTATTAGAAACTGTTTATGAATTAATTATAACCTAGGATAAAATTTAACATGTAATTAGCCCGTAAATCCAGAAAAGAAGGATCACAAAAATAATTATCTGAAACGAAAAGTTTTTGGTTCTCGCGGGAGAGAGGGGCTTCGGCTGCTTTCGGTTGGCACGAATGTATGTCGCAGTCAAATAAGAAGTAAAACGTATTAATAAGCGCCTAGTCGCAATGCTCATCATGCAATATATCCGAATTTTGCGTTCTACAATGCGGAATATAATGCTGAATTTTAAGTTTCATGCAGTATAAAACGAAAAAAATGTAGCGGGTTGTCTTCCCCTAAGATACCGTGGACATGTTGACAGGTCCAAGTTTTGTGACCGCTAAGTACAGAGGACATGTATACATGTCCGCATTACGTGCTGCTATTTTCGTCATTAATTGATATAAAAATACAGTATCTTTTCGATTGTACACCATTTCATTCGTTTCTGAACGAACTAAAGAATATTCTGTAGCATTATATTCACTCGGTTACATAAGTCGCAGTCAAATTAGAAGTAAAACGTATTAATAAGCGCCTAGTCGCAATGCTCATGCAATATATCCGAATTTTGCGTTCTACTATGCGGAATATAATGCTGAATTTTAAGTTTCATGCAGTATAAAACGAAAAAAATGCAGCGGGTTGTCTTCTCCTAAGATACCGTGGACATGTTGACAGGTCCAAGTTTTGTGACCGCTAAGTACAGAGGACATATGTACATGTATAACAGCCATTCGCTTTTGCGTGCCGGTGCGGTTGGTTGCGTAATCGTTGAAGTTTTCTGATTGTGATTTTAGTTGGATTTTCTTTCAAAAAAACTGTAAGTAATGTTATTTATCTTTACTATGTAATGTTTTTTAAATGATTTAAGTTACAACAACAGTAACTTTTTATGTTTCAATTGATAAAAAAGTAGAAATAAAAAACCTCTACGCGAACAATTCGTAACGGTCAAGATTTCTAATAAGATAATAATAGTATATTTCTTATTGGAATACCATAGTAAATACTTTTACTAGTAATTGCTAAATGTAATATCTATATGATTGTATAAGAAAAATAAAGGAAGACGATATAAAATATATACACAAAAAGGTTTTGAAAATGAGTTTAGTAAGCGCGCGCAAACTGTCTATTGTCGAATTTTTAGCAAATGTTTGCAAGTGAAAAAGTAGAATTATTATAATTGTTACGTGCATAGTTTCGTTCATTTAGGAAGAATATGTTGTATTGATTGTAAGGACATAAAAATAAAATAAAAACTTACGATATTTCATTCATAAAATAAAATTTATCGTCAGTAAGTACACTTTATCAAGATCCATTAGAAACAAAGAGCTGTACAAAATAAAATACACATTTATATGTTATGGTTATTGTCTCTACTTATCGAAAATCTTATCGGCTTTAAATAACTGTAACTAAAACCTCTTTAAACATAAATGAAAGGTCGTGAGAAACATAAATATTTAAAACAAGTGCCGCCAGCTGAGGTGACGACGGACGCCTCCGTACAAAGCTGTTTTTGTTATGGCGGCCGCAGTGAGTGATAGGTTAATACCGACACATTCAATAGCGCTTTTGCATTCAGTAATCAGGCTAGACATTGCCTGCCGTTTTAGTCAACCTATCGTAACATCATTCGGGCTGAACTTTAGTAATCTACATTCTTAATAGACACCGTATGAAAAATCACTTAGCTGCATGCACTACGAAGGCAGGTATTGTCACTAGGTCCTTTTGAATACTCCTGATTCCGAATGGTGGCTGCAACTATTTGTCGCCTGCTCCTACTCGGCCACTAGGTAACTACATAACGGTGGCGAATGACTAACAAATGAAATGTACATGCGTCTCGTTCGCCCTTACAACTTTAATTCAGTGGCGTTCGTAGCCTGTGCCGCGTCGCGCCGTTAAAAATAGTACCACCTATTTTTAGTTTCATGCAAAGGCGGTAGGAGGAATAGCTCGATATTCGGAAATTTGACCATCAGTTATATTTTTCAAATACCTTTGAAGATAGCTTCCATCTATACATTCAGAAAACACCATTATTCAGAAAATACCATATTATATGTATTTTTCAATGGAGAATGTTTATATTTACAAATTAAAAAAACATTTATCAAAACAAAATTTAAAATTTTTTATTTTATTTCTTTTTTTTTCAACCAAGCAAAGTATTCAATAAATTAAATTACATGAGCTAAAATAAAAATAAACGTTGCTGAATACAACCTATTATATTAACACGATGGACAACGTCTGCGGGGTGGGGTTCAGCTAGTACTTTCAATAAAAATAATAGGATGTTATCTTATTTCTACTTAAAAATTCAAAGTTAGATGTAATAGAATCACATTTATATCATGACGCTTCAGAATTTAGGTACAAGAAATCAATCGACGGTTTTCTGAAGGTTATGCTGAAATTTATTACACTTTTTAGCGTTTTACTTGAATTTAACAGGCAATTTTTTAGAAAATAATGTACATACTATTAGTACGTACAACACAAGCATTGTGTTATTTTTTGCTCACGTTAACGCGTTTAAAAAAATTATAACTTGCGTAGAAAGATTTGACAGCTACGTTTTTTCCATTTCGCAATAGCTATAAGGCTATTTAGAGAAAAAAAAAATTACTTATTTTATTTAATTACTAGCCAATTAAAGTTAGCTATGTGCTAAGCCCTCGTCGTCATCTACGTCACATAATACGAGCAGCCTGGCTTTGATTCCCACTAAAGATTCCCACTAAAATTGCTCGTTGCAAATTCTAATTAAAGATCCCATCTAGGCCCAGCCGGTGTGGGTTTCTAGTAAACATATAAAACGTTTGAATAGATTGACCTTTCTTTTAACATCTCCAAGAAAAATATTTGATATTTTTATAGTTATAGTATATATAATAATTATATATGTAAAAAAGTTATTTTACATATATATTATAAAACGGATTTTATTCACACTGTACTGATTACGCCTGTCACCCAGAGGGGTAGGCAGAGACTAGAGACTTCCATTTGGCACGATCCCGATACACCTCTCTCACATCTTCCACATACATATACCTACGTATACATGCTCGTTGGTTAATATTACTCATAATTTAGCCCTCTTTCACTAGATCGCAAATATGGTCGAAAAACTTTCACCTAGAGCATCCCATACCGTCTCTGCCGTTCATTTCTGCAACATATATTTGCTTTGTCACTCTTTCCTCATTCATTCTTTCTACATGACCAAACCACCGAAGCTTATGTATGCATGTATGTACTGATTACAGAACTAGTATTATGTGAGAGAACTTGAATAATAATGAGTTTCCTTTATTTGATACAAGTATGGCATTTTTCTTATTTGATTTTTAATTATCATCAACATCAGTTAGTTAATTCATCAATATTAGGATTTTTCTAAAAAATAATGGGCTTTCCTTATTTGAGTATGATTCACAATTTTCTTAATGAAATAAATCAATTTTCATTTAGTGGCTCTTTATTTCATATCACAAAATGGCCGTATAGTTTGAATCAATGTGTTTTTGAATTTTTTTTGTAAAGTACTGGAAGCACAGAGCGTTCCTGTGAATTATAAATCATTCTCCACAAAAAACCCCGTTCGATAGAACAGACTGCTATTTCACAAAGGACATTGAAAAATTCAGATACAGGTGAAATTGAAAGAAGTATTTTCTATACCTAGCTGTTGCTAAAATTTACTTAGTCTTCCACTTTACAATTTTTATTAGATTTTTTTTTTCATATAACGAACAGGTATTTTTTATAGAATAATGGATCAAATCTATCCTCGCTAGAAATCAAAATGCAAAAGCATTGTCACCTCTGAGAACTAAGATGGAATGTCTCATTTCCACTAAAATTAACCTTTGGTTCTCTACACTTACCATAAAATACAGCAGTATAAAGCTGCTTTTATGCGGGTATTCTGTGGTCATTTCCCGGTCGAACTGACTACATTTGTGCATTTGTTAAATGTTTATACGGAATTATTTTTACGTGGTGGTGGAGCCATGCTAGAGTTATATTAGTAGTATAGTTGTAGCACGAATGGGTCGGCTCGACCGGGGAAGTACCATGCTCTCACAGAATACCAGCGTCAAATAGTAGCTTAATGCTACTGTGTTTTCTATGGTGAGTGTAGAGAACAGGAGGTCCTTTTTATTGGAAACGAGGCATTCCACATAAGTCCTCACAGATGACAACGCATCTGCATTTTGATTCGTAATCGAGGATAGATGTAGATGTCTATGGGCCACAGCAACCACTTACCATCAGGTGGACTGTGTGCTCGTTTGTCATCGTATCCTATAAAAAAATATAAATATATTTTTTAAATAGGATCTTGTTCCGTACTGGAACCATATTTTTTTAAATTAATATTTATTTGTCTATATAGTTATTTTCTTATAAACTTTCGAGTGGAAGCAATTACTAAATTAATAGGGATTTATGGAAGTCTTGGTCTGGTAACAATCCTTTTACGCCAGAAGCCGCACTTGCGTCTGATTGGCCGAACGGCTGACTGACTTGCGCGCCGTAAGCCGAAGCGTCATGAACTTTGCTCTTTCGAAAAAATTATTGTGTGTGTCCCTTTTATTTTACAACGAGGACTAAACAATTCCCGAAGATACTGTGCCAGTGACCTATGGAATATTCTATTCGAAGAGACAGGGTTATATCCCTTCGAGTCACCTAATCAGCCAGCCAGCTCGCCGAGCTCCAGCAGCGTGAGGCAGTCGAAGGCGGAGACCGGTGAGTTACCAGACCCTTAGCTCTTTCCTGAACAGATCTTAAAGAAATATTTCTTACGTATCATGTTATCAGACCCTGAATTAAACCAACGAATAAATGAGCTAAATTGACAATGAGCCGGCCATGTAGTTTGAAGAAACGACAACCGATGGGAAAGCAATTTTGTCGGGCGACAGTGTCGTACCAGTAAACGAACAGTACGACGGCCTCCACTGGATGGAGCGATGACCTGATAAAACATGCAGTAAGTTGATAAATGTAGCTCAGGACTGGATTTCTTGAAGGAGTCCTAAGTTCAGCAATGGGTTGTAATGATGAAAATAACAATGAATAATTTTTAAAGGAGATAATCCATTTTTAAAGGTGCACAGGAATAACTTCGGTATGCTCCTCTCCTTATCGGTCTATTTGTTATTTTTGTCAGTCATAAACTTTTTTCTCTGATTTGTGTCACATGTACGAGTGTGTATTAATAAAAAAAAAAAAATTAAAAAAGCACAATTGAGTTTATATAAGTCAACATGTCATTTAGTGTTCATACCTATTTGTCATAATACGGTATTGTCACGTACGTATCTTAGTCATTTAGTTAGCCGCTTATCATATCCAGAAAATTACATCGGTCTTTTTATATTGATATTTATTTTTTACATTTTAAGATATTTATTGTTTCTTATTCTTTACACTAAAGATTCTCATTCTTTGTAAATGTCTGACCAATACTTTAATTTTTGGATTATTTCATATTATATTACTTGTGCCATTTCTTTCACGTTCTAATTTGTTCATGTACATACACCACCAAAGTAATGTTCAATATATACAGTTCTTTATTAATTAATAGTGGCGGTGTTACATTGTCCACTATCCAAAATCGGACCTTGGGTGTCGTAAGAGGCGACAGAGAAAAACAAAAGCTGGGCAATAGAATCTTCCTGATAACAACTCCAAATAATAAAAAAAATTAACACATTGCCTTTATTCTCACAAAATCCTTCGAATGGGGCTGTCTTTGGGGAAGGCCTATATTTATCAGTGGATTTTTATAGGCTGTTATGAATGAAAAATGAGCATTATTTTAAAACTTCTTCCGAATTTTAACACAACCTAAAAACGTAAATGAATAAATCGGTTATTAGGTTTTCCAAACTCACGGCTGATAAGGCTGATCATCTATAGATGTACTTACATTCTCTACCTTTGTCACACCTACGCAAAAAAATATTCCTCATTCGTAATAACGTTTCCGTCATTTAATCATAACTTCATTCTTGTAATTTAAAAGATCCTTCACATCGTTTGCGTCAATAGTTGAGACCTACAATTTAAGTTCAATGCAGCACAACATAATTTGAATAATTTAATTATATCCAACATACTATAACTTTAAATATAGCTTATACGAGCTTATTATATCATCATCGTCATCATTCATCATTACAGCCCTTCACAAATCCACTGCTGAACATAGGCCTCCCCCAAGTAATGCCACAAAGCACGGTCCTGAGCCACCTGCATCCATCGACTTCCTGCATGTCTTAGCAGGTTGTCACTCCATCTAGTGGGGGGTCGCTCTACACTACGCCTACCGGTACGAGGCTGCCACTCGAGAACCTTTCTTCCCCATCGGTTATCAGTTCTTCGAGCTATATGGCCGGCCCATTGCCTCTTCAGCTTACTAATCCGTTGGGCTATGTCGGTCACTCTGGTTTTACTGCGGATATCCTCATTTCTGAGTCTATCACGCAGAGAAACTTCGAGCATAGCCCTCTCCATAGCTCGCTGAGCGACCTTGAGCGTCCTCATACGTCGAAATTATATATTAATATCAAAATGTGGAAGTCCAAAAAATAACGAATTATAGAATACAATGGAATATAATTTGAAAATTCGATCAATATAAAACCAAAGGCGTTATAATGCCTTTTATCTATAGATAACTTTTAAATTAAGATATACTCAATAAAATAATATGTTAAAACAATATGGCACTGAGTTGCTACATGGCAACATGCATTTATATCATCAGTAGGACAATTGGAATAGAATCGCACAAAAAATTGAGATTGCATAATTTTTATTACTCATGCGCCATTTCTCTTGGACTAAAACGCACTAGCTTTTTAAAACTTAAAAATTTCCAGAAATAATAAACAAAGTAGTACCTGTGTCTGTCTTAATTAAGATTATAAGTCAAAATATAATAAAATATCATTATAAAAGTGGACTGTGTGCTCGTTTGCCACACTTATTTCATAAAAAAAGTACCTGCCAGGCATTAATTGTACTTGCACCTTCGCAGCACATCGCTTGGCGGGGTCGCCACGTAATATTGGAAAGTTATATATTTTTTTAATAGACACGTTGTTTTTTCTAGGTCTTTAATTAGACTAATAATCTAATATCTACTATTAATTTTAGTATATATCTCATGTGGACTGCTCACATTACACACTTCTATACATAGACCGCCCTCATGGATTGGCTCATTTTAGACGGATTTTTCCGGAATTGCACCGTTTCAAAGGCGGTTTGGCGGCCGCAAAATTTTTATTACTTTTGGTTATTATCAGGAAGATACTGCAGAACATCTTCCGTTTCATTTTTCATTTGTCACCTATTTAAACAACCACAGGACGATATGTGATAGCGGATATTCTTACATTGCCACTACGTGGTATTCTAGTACATTATATACAATGTGCGGTTGGATTCTTAATTTAGGACATTGACTATTCACAATATTTGTATTCGAAATCAACTGTCCTTATATTTAAATTTACAAAAATGTTATAATATAAAAAAATGTCTTACATTAAAAATAAATATATTTACATTAATACTGCCGGTAGTTTTTCACAGGACGCATTTATTTGATTACTAATTGATTAACTAATTAAAACTTTTGGTGCGGAATACTGATTGTGCCAGAATAACTTACACTTTTCAGGGATATGTTTAATTCAACTTAATCAAAACCCTGCAAGTTTCGCATATATATATATATATATATATATATATATATATATATATATATATATACGAGCAACAGAAAGAGGCCGAGAATTGAGGCACGCCTACTTGTACTACCGCCTAGAAAGAACTCGTACTATGAATGACAACTTTTTATTTGAAGTTTATTGATTAATAATTCATGGTGGTCATGATTATTGTATCATAAATATAACTATTGAAACTAGGTGGAAAGCATGCACGGGTCGGGACTCTCAATGTGCATGATAAGCACACGTTCATCCCCCATCAAATGCGTGGAGCTTTGAGCATCGTCTAGCTCCCAATTTACTTATCAAAGATTTAGTAATTTTATTTTTAGATATTAGTTCCACATAGAGGACTTTTTGGAATCGAGTATGCAGTAAGATAATATTTGTTGACTGTTATACTTAGGCTGGATGTGTCGGTATATAGAAGACAAATAAATAAATAAAACGACACCTGCGCCCTATAGAGGGATATTACACTCCTTCAAGATGTACCGCTCTAACTACTACGGCAAGTAAACGCCCGACTATAGCCAGATTTACTGTGTTACTGTCACATAGGCGCGGTACTCGAAGTTCATTGTCGTACTATACTCGTAATTGTTCTACGTACTGGAATTTAGTGGCCAAAGTTTCTATATTATTCTATTACTAGTTAAATAGACTAATCACCTATCTACAGGTAAAAATATTTTCTTAGGTTCATGAATTTATAAAGGAATTTAATTTGTTGTCGCTTAATTATTTTAATTACTTATAATTTTGATATTAAAACTTCAGCCGTGGTAATGATCCACAGCGTTAGGCGTCAGCATCATTAATTATCAAATGGAAAATTAGATTTTGGCGAGTAGCATATGGCTTTGCTAGGCTTTAATAAACGGAATTGATTTATGATATTATGTAAGGTCACTTAATTCAAAAAGATAATATCTGATGACGAAATATATAAATATTTGTGTACATGTGTGCCTACATGGGTTTTTAATAATAACAAATTTATCATTTGTGTCTAATTAATGTTATTTTTCGAGCTATTTGTATGCTTCCTGTTTGAAAATTGAAAATTTGCGTGATTAATAACAAAATTCTGAGTAACACTGCTGGGAATACATATGTAACAATACACTAGACTATTAGAGTGAGGGAATAGAGACCTGTGTTTGCGCATACACTAGGCCACTATAACACTGTCCTGCACCGTTGGCTACTCTACGTTAAGGCTGCCGTGATCGAAATGCGGTATGGAGGACATTAATTTATTTTTATTGTATAATGTATTTAACTGATACCGGTCCTTATATTTTATCGGTATAAAAACTAACATAAGTTGGTTTATAAAATGGAACCCATGAAATGTATTTTCATTAAAAAAAACCTTAAGTCTTCTATGATTAATAAAGTGATTTCAGTAGATTAAATAATTTTTTATTACCGCCATAATTTTAAACTTCTCTTAGGTCGTGGCCCTTACAGTTTTTTCAAATCGTAAATCAGTATTAGGATCTGTTAAAATTTAGATATTTATGATAAATTTACAAAAATTTTGTTTTAATGTATTTGTATTGTGTGTGTGTGTGTGTGTGTGTGTGTGTGTGTGTGTGCATGTGCGTACGTGGGTGCGTGTGCATGCGCGCGCGAGTGTGTGTGTGTGCGTTTGAATGCGTGTGCGTGTGTGTGATCATTTTCTGATTTCCCACGAGAGTCAAGATACCCATTTACTCTGTGTCCTATGTGTCATTGAATAATAAATTTCTAAGTGATTTTTATAAGTGCTATTTTATATAAGTGGCAGGCCAAATACTGAATACAGGCACATTTACTTATTTATTTTTGAATCCAGAAACACATATTTAGAACGATCAATACATTTTGCAGAAAAACTGCGAAATATGATCACAAATGTTATACAATTTATATTACTATAAAACTGAAAGGACGTTAATTATTAAAGTATACTAATGCTATTTCAAAATGAATGTTGACAACTGTAGTTTTGTTTGTTTTTACAGTAACGCCTGGCGGATAAGGGCTAATTGGAAACGCCGCAGAAGTGTTGCAATCAATGTCATTCGCGTAAGCTCTGGTGTTAAACACGGCAAATGAATGTTTACCTTTAATTTATAGTCACTAATTATAAAACGCGCAGCTTGTAGAATATACAATGTAATATTGGATATAGTAAATTCAAAAAGAGGAGAAGGTTTACAATTCGATTGTATCTACTTTTTATATGAACGTTACGCGATAACTTCGTCAATTATGAACCGAAATTGACGATTATTTTTTTATCAAGAGTATTTTCCCATCATTCAGCATAACTACCATAAACCGCTTAGAGTGGCAAAATGGAGGATGTTTATAACGTAACTGATTACATTAAAATTGTGATATTCCTTATTCTATTAAAAAGGGTAAATAAATAATTTTATTGAAAAGTAAAAGCTGACTTCAAAGAAATAAAAATAATAAAATAAATAATTCTGACGTCGTGTTTTAATTATATTACTTCCATAATTATACACTACTGCATGCCTTAAGCGCAATCCACGTAGGTATGTTCTACTAGCGCCCAAAAATCAAGAATTAAATGTTTTGTCGCATGAAATCGTATCTCTAACAATCACATTATTATATAAATGATATAAAAAGCACATTTTTAGAAAGATAAATGATTGTTGAACTTGTTATTATTTTAAATCGATTAATTGCTATTTTCACATTAAAAACGTAGTTTTATTGGCTTATGGTATCGATTTATCAAGTCCTCATGTTGGGGTAAAAGCGACAACTTTTGAAAATATCAAGTGCTCAATACAATCTATTTTTTAATATCTTCATCTATCGTGTAGGAAGCCATGGAATGGCTGTTTAATTTTGTTTTTTTTTTTTTTGTTATAATTAATTTTTTTTGGCTGAAAAATGACGAAATTATTGATTTTTGAGCAGCCCTGTAATAATAAATCTTACTAAATTCAGATATATTTTGACTCACTCCAGGCTCGGTCGAAGTCGTGAGTGGGTTACTGCATCGTTTGTTTACAGCGGCTCGTGATGAAAAATATCGATCTCAGTAGAAATACAAAATATTCCGAAAATCCAATTTGATACATAGTTGACGAAGGTGAGATAATATTACACAGATTTTTATTACAATATATTGTTTCGCTAAAAGTACGTAGGATTTAAATATAAATGTACTTATCCGTCTCGAACTTTATGGATTGACCTAAGTGAATGCTAAATCAAAATACTCGTTAGATAGGACTAGATGAAAAACTTTTTGAAAGCGAAATAAAGTTGATGAGAAAAGAATACGACGAGTCAGCTAAAAAAGACTAGTTTTTACGATAATACCTGTGTGCAAATAGCTAATAATTAAAGTAATATTAAAGTCGATTTCTGGTCTTTTTAAGATAATTCTGTTTAAAGGTTTTTCAATTAATAATTATAATTAAAACTTGAGTCTCAATATACAATAACATTTCATCAATCAAAATTTTCTATTCTTAAGAATTTTTTTCTACATTTTTTACGAACATATGAATATTGTCAGTCCTGCTCTTCTGAATTTTTAAAAAATTTTTTGATGTTTCATATAAAATTATCGGAAAATTAGAAGTTACAGTAATACGGTTATTTGTTAAAACTTTTGTGTATTATAAATACTTTGAAATCAAAAATATTATATTTATAAGCATGAACACAGTGTTTCTGTGTATAACATAAAAACAGAGAAGGCTCGGTGATGATGTATTTCAATAATGTAGTCTACAAATAACAAGCTATGATAGCTCAGGGTGCTAAGTGGTACAGGTATGCATCATGAGAAAACCTGTATGTCTGCTGAATGAAATATTTCAAGTGATGTCAGCCAACATGCAATTAAATAATGACACTTTTTGGGCTGCCGATATAATATAGTTAAATATTACGACTTGTGCTAAAATTATTTTCGTTTGCGGTATTTGAATGGTTACAAACACAGCAAGTGGCTTCTTTGTACTGTCAGAAGTATTGTTATAATATTATATTGGCAAAAGAGTTAATATTATACCTTGTGGTAAGCAACTGAAATCCAGCTAAGATATACCCACAATCAGCTTTGAATATAGACTGTTATTACCTTTATGATATCGAATGTTTTCTGCAAAAGCTAGCTAAGTTCAGCAAAGATAGTTTTTGAGTTAACGAATTCTAAAAATTCACACATAATCTTTATCATTAAACTTTTGGTTGGTCCCACATACATTAGTAAATATGTTGGAATATGTATTTGAGATTATTTTTTGTGTTGTGTACATAAGTATGTGTGACGGAAATCTGAAAATAAGGGATTTTTTAGATAAAGTCGTGCAGTTAGTCGATTCTACATGTCAATTGCTAAAACACAGTTTTACCGAGATTACTGATATGAGTTTTATATGGTTTATGGTTAATGGTAGGTAGCTGCTAATAAATAACTACATTTTAATTAATCAAACAATCGCAAACAAATTAATTTATTACAGAAGCTATAAAAGAAAAATGGTAGTTGGTTTTACCTGTATATGTTTTATAATTTTTTTTAGAAAGTTCTTTTTATTTAGTAATAAAAATTATAATCAATTATAATCACTTTAAAAGTGCAGAAGAAGAGGTGGAGTTTCATCATTACAACCCTTCGCAAGTCTACTGCTGAACATAGGCCTCCCCCAAGTAATGCCACAAAGCACAGCCCTACACGACGCCTATACGCGGTTGTCGGTTCTTCGAGCCACATGGCCGGCTATGTCGGTTACTCTGGTTCTGCTACACATATCCTCATTTTTAAGTTTATTACGCAGAGAAATTCATAATTCATAATTATTTATTTGCATAGAATATAGGTAGATATTACAAGATTATTATTAAAATATGAAAGTTCCTATACATTCTGTCTTATTGAGGCGTGCAAGTTTTGACTAATGGCAGATATAACAATTTTTTGATGAATTTAACTTATTTACAAATATCAACATGTTCATATCTAAAAACAGTACAATTAACTAACTTAAATTTTTCTATAACTATTGAAGTCCTTTATAAATTCATAGCAAAAAATTCAAGCATTTTAGATACAGATATTTATATATGTAATTTGTTTTGATTTTTGTGATCAAGATACTCATTAAAAGTATAGAAACAATTAAGTAAAAGCCATTCATGCAGTTTGTTTTTTAGCTTTGTCATTGGGAAATTTTTAAACTCGTCGGGTAAAGAGTTAAAAATTTTAATCGCCATTATATATGAATTTTTTTGGAAGAGCATCAATTTACATTTTGGAAAGTATATTCTGTTATTAGATTTTTCTCTTAAACTTCTATCTGTTAAAATGTTATTACTTGGGAAGTATTAGGGAATTGCTTGACAAAAATCACCGCTTGTTTTATATACATACATGTGAGTGGCAGCACTTATGTTTCTTTAAATAGTGGTTTGCATGATATCATGGTGTTCATGTCAATGTGCTTCACAGATTGCTTGAATGCGTTTTTTTTTTTTGAGATTTTAAATACGCGTTCTATTTCAGAACAGTTGCCCCGTATTAGAAATCCGTACCGCAATATCGATGAAACGTAGCCATGATAGGTGTTTAACGCTGCTTTGGCAGATGCTATTTTTCGAAGATGGAAAAGTGCAAATACAAATCTGTTTAATTTGTCACATATCGATTGAACATGCATTTTCCAATTACAATTATTATCAATAGTGATACCAAGAAATTTATAATAAACAACTTCTTGTAGCACCTTTTCGTTATAATTTATATTTAAATTAATTTGCTTACTTCTAATCGTGTGAAATTGCATTATTTTAGTTTTATTTATATTTACAGTCATATTGTTACAATTTAAACAATAAATTATATGTTTTAGTGTATAATTGATATCAAATTCAAAAAAACTTTTTATTCGTACATTTAAAAATGATTGTTGCATCATCAGCGAAAAGAATCGTTTTATGAGGAGATATTGTTGGTAGCTCATTAATATATATTAGGAAGAGTATAGGACCCAGAATACTTCCTTGTGGTACCCCATAATTGTTCAACCGATATTCCGACCGAATGTGCATTTCTTTAAGGTTTTTGTTTGCATTTGTGTGCATTGTTCTTTCAGTGCATTGCTGTCTGTGACCCAGGTAACTTTTAAACCATTCATTTGCTTTCCCACGTATTTCGTATCTTTCAAGTTTATTGAGAAGTATTCCATGATGAATAAAGTCAAATGCTTTACTCATATCCAAAAAAGAGTTACCACCGGTACACCGTCATTGACACATTCTGTAATAAACTTAACAAGTTGGAAGGTGCTAATGTTGTGGACTTATTTTCTACAAAACCATTTTGTGCGTTATTAATAATGCTAAATTTTTCCATAAAATTATTAAGTCTCTTAAGAATTGCTTTTTCAAAAACTTTTGATAAAATGGGCACTATTGCAACAGGTCTGTAATTATTAATATCTTTAGTATCGCCCTTTTTGAAGATGGGTTTTAAAACTGAATACTTGAGATCTGCAGGAAAAATTTCTTGGGTAAAAGATAAGTTTATGATATGACTAAGTATTGGTGCAATATTTAAAGAACTTAGTTTTAATATTTTTGTCAGTAACTCATCATACCCAACCGAATTAACTTCATCAGGAGTCGTGGGTCGTAAGAATATAGTAAAGTGACGGGATTGTTTACACATACCATTATTCGACATATTTGTCTTTATTTGTCGAATCTATAAAAAAATATTAAACCCATTTGCAATGTCATTTCCTTCTACCAGGGTTCTTCCATTATAATTTATGATGTCTATTTTTTATTAGTTAGTCTATTCGTTATATTTACTCTTATGACATTCCATATACCTTTATTATTTGAGGCTAATATATATTTTTCATTTTGAATTTTTTGTGCCTTTAAAATACATTTCCTAAGAATTTTAGCATAACTAAAACATACATACATAGATAATGTAGATTTATTTAAACTTTTATTTGCCGCTGTAAGCAGATATTTACAATATAGATTTCTTTTTACTACGCAAGATTTTTTTACACCTCTTGAAAGACAATAACTTTTATTATTTCTTAACGAAATCTTAATTAATTTGGTTGGGAAACACAGGTCAAAGAACAGTTTTTAAATATTATAAAAGCTTGAAAATGCTTTTTTGGTGTCTTGTTCAGTATAGATTTTAGAAAAAGATATTGATATATATATATATATATATATATATATATATATATATATATATATATATATTTTGTAACGTTGCTTATTAAGTGACCAATACACGAATTAATTCTGGTTGGGGAGGTTATGTGCTGAGTTAAGTAAAAATTTTGTAATAAATCTTTAAGCTTCTTAGAGTAATTACTAACCTTTATAGGGTCTATATTTAAATATCCTGCTATGATTATTCGTTTTTATTTCCTCTTGATAATTTTAATAATAATTTATTTAAATTTTCGAAAAATATGTATATGTCTGAATTAGGTTTTCAATATATGCATATAAGTTACAATTACCGATTTCAATTCCGCAACATTCAAAATGTTTTGTCATTTCATATTCTTTCGTTACCATTAAATCATTATAATTTATATCTTTTCTTACAACCATGCATACTCCGCCACGTCTTTCTTTTGGTGTGGAGTAGAATGATGCCAGCTGAAAACCTGGCAACTTAAGATTAGGTTATTCGCCACTTTTAATAAAGTTCTCAGTGAAGCAAATCATTTGAAAATATTTGTTACTATAAACTAGTTCATTTAAACTTACTGCAATCAAATCTTGTTTATTTAAAACTCCAGTATCTTGATGTAAACGAAGTAGTTTCTGATCAGGCTGGTTTTTATCGAAAAAGCATTTTTTTATTACTTGATGAGGAACCTATGCAGCGGTTCGCTACAGGATTATTTATGTTAATGTAACAAGTTCGCAAAGTTCCGTCCGTTGATTTTAAATTCTTCATTTTCATTTTTTCGAATAAATATTCTATGGTACCCTTCTTATAATTAATAACTTCATGAACTTTTTGATTTTTTATAAGTTCTTTTTTGAAATAATAAGGTATCGTTCCCTTCTTAGGTTCGTCTAATAACGAAGTTCTATCTACAATTTTTTCAGCCAAGTTATTACTTTTCTGCACTATAAATTGTTTATCATACTCGTGACTATCTATAGACATGTTAATAGAATAACACAGGTAATTTATGTAATCGATTTTTGAATTTATATTGCAGTATTTGTAATCAATGTCAATAAGCCTACAATTTTTGTCATTTTGAGTCAACAATTTATACATATTATTTATTATTTTTTCATTTAAATACAAATTACTTAGTACAGGTAATAAATAAACATTAGTTTTGCGGAGTTTATACAAAACAACGCTAAGATTATAATTTATATGGATTTTTGTCATGGCTTCTAACACACAATATAACATAGTCACTTAATGTTACTGTATCTTCAAGTTGATTACAAAGATATCACATGAAGAAGCGTTTGGTTTTATTATAGCTAATGGTATATACTTATTATTCCATTTTCCTTCTCTTGATTTGTATAAATCTGAAGATAAACCCGACGTATTTTCATCCTCAAGAATTGTGATTGTATTATTTTTATTTTTATGTTTTGCCTCCGTATATGTTGCTAAAGATAAAGAGGACATAAGTGTTTTATTGTGTGTATTGCATACATCTTTCTTTTTTCTATGCAAGTTTCTTGCAGTTTTAGGTCTTCTTCCGCGATCGAATGAGTGTTTAGACTTTGTTCAACTTTGGTTTTACTATACGTATCCTGTGATGTGAATATAATTTTATCTAACTTTATCGGTGTAATTTTATCTAACTTCAACGGTGTTGACCTTTGTGAAGATACTTCTCCATTTGAAAAAAGTTTTTTGTATATATTGAGCTTCTTTTGCTGTTCAGTAATTTTCTTTTGATGTTTTGTGATTTCCAAATTTAATAAATTCCAATTCCAAATTTAAGAAACCCGACCATAGTCTTCTCCATAGCTCGCACAGCGACCTCGAGCATCCTCATATGGCCAGCAGTGAAGTACCACGTCTCATATCTATAAGACACAACATGCACTGGCAAAACGCACTGGATGTACAATCTAGTGTTTAGGTTTTGATGTATACCTGACGAGATGTGTCATAACTTTCCGATCGCTGGCCAGTCGAATTGAATCCGTCTAATGACCTCGCGGTCGAAGTTGGACTTACCTAGTTGGATTATTGATCCCAGGTAAACGTACTCGTCTACAACTTCATTAGGATACAGACAACGTCATTGAGCATAGCGCTAAGATCCTCAAGTAATTCTGCCTTTAGGACTATATTGTCGGCAAATCGAAGGTGAGTGATATACTCGCCATTGATATTAATACTGTATCATTTCCATTTAAGTAACTAGAAAACATCTTCCAGTGAAGCGGTGAAGATTTTCCGTGATATAACGTCACTCTGTCTTACATCCATCTGCAAGTATCACATTCAAGGCTTCAGTACCATAGAGCATATACATACCCTGTGGAAGATTGTACAGAAGACCGAAGAGTACAATCTGCTACTTTGCTTTGCATATGGCGACTACGAGAAAGCCTTTGATTCTTTCAAAATTTGTGCGGTGCTAAAGAATGTTTGAAGAGGTTAAGGTTATATGCACTCGGAAAAACAGACGCTGGCTGTGCATTACACTCCTCTGCTGTGCGCATTATAAAAGATGACTTAAAGCGCTTAAAGCAAATATTTTGTATATCAATCAAGTGTGAATGTTAAGCATCAGTACGTCAAGTACTCATATAGCAGAATGTAGATAACGGTATGAGCTTATAAATCTTATGTCCACATTCTCGGTAGTAAAATCTGTAGAAGACCGACAAACAAAAAACTAGACGGCGGTGAGCTACGCTGTGAAATTTTTCTTCCACCAGCTTTTTCTCGCCGATAAGCCTCTTGGCTATTGTGTTGCATTGAAATGAGTGTGGCAAGTTGGTAGTTTACTGGACCATCTCAAAGTAAGTGACAACAATACTTCATGCACGTTCGGACTTGAGCTTTTCATAAAATAACAAGCTTAGGCGTGAAGTATTGCTTCAACTTACTTAAAATATTCAATATTTTGGCCGCAATTTATTCTTACCAATCAATTTCGGCACCAAAGTTGAGGTTAGCACTCAAATATATGGCGAAGAGCTCGAGATGATCAGTAACCTCCGCAGATGTATCTCGGAAAGAAAGAGTCATTTCGAACGGACTGCTCTTTGCGGAGAACAGTAGTAATAAGTGATCAGATTGTCGCTACCCCATAGGTAGACAAGACTTATGGTCACATTTATCTTCTTCACCATGGCCTCTATTAGTGAACGTATTACTGCGCCTCCGTCTTTTGCACTGGACATGAATCTCTCTGTGACTGTGCTATCATCTACACACCAAACAATACCTGGTAGAAGTAGGTCACTGATGTGAAACAGGAAAAGATTTGCAGAGAGGACAGATCCCTGAGGAATTGCGGCATTAATTTGTATTAGATCAGAAGAGCAGACATCAATGACAACCGTGATCGAGCGTTCACTCAGGAAGTCAGATATCCGGTTGCAAAATTTGGCGGATATACCGTAAGTAGAAAACTTACTCAGCAGACATGCGAGTCAAATCTTTTCAATAGGCTTCGAAATATCGAGTAAAATTGCTAGAGCTTCACCGTTCTTCTCGATGACCTCACCCCAGAAGTGATTGACATACACAAGAAGATTCCCAGTGGACCGTCCCTGGCGAAAGCCATATTGGACTGAGGAGATTATATCTTTCAAGGTATGTCAGTAGCTTACTGTTTAATAAGTTTTACAGAATATAGAGGTGATGGCGATTGGTCGATAATTACAGGGATCGGCACGTCAACCTTTCTTGGTTACACATTGACAAGCTTCCAAGATTTTGGCAACGTTTGAGTTTTATGAGAGAGTTGGTACAGGCGCGTTAAAACAGGAGCTAACTCAGGCGCACAACGCTTAATTACCCTTGCAGGAATACCATTAGGACCACATGCCTTGTTCACGTATAGCCTTTGCTACATACCTCTCTTTCGTGTGGATCATTGAATCGCGGTAATGAAGCAATTGCTCGCAACAGGGTATGCAAATAAATTTGCCTTCTCAGTCGCGAAACGAGCTAGTGTTTCATCAGTTTTCTGCATGGGCAACAAGGAGGGACGGCGGATGTTGGATTCAAAAGCCTTTAATAGAGACGAAAATTGTTTAACCTCTACGATATTCCATTAAAATTCAAGAGGTCAAATTTGAATGCCACCACCCACTCACAGATCATTAACCCAAAAATGCTTATGTTTAGCGACTATTTTTCTACGAAGAAATTTGATATTATAGAATCAATATGAAATTTTCTATCAAATAGTGGAATAAAAAGTCAGTTTAGTAAATGGATATTTATTTATAATCTACGTTCATTTCGTACGTCATTTTTGTGTGAATGTTATTTTACTGACTTTTGGATTTTTTCTAGTGTTTTAGTATATTGTTTTATTATAATTTTTTTTATTACAATTGTGATGAAAGTTTTTTTGTGAATATAATTTTTTTTAAATTCGATTAATAAATATAGAAACAACAGTGATTTTCACGCTGCTGACATCCGCTTGGTATGTTTTTTTTTTGTTATCAAAATGCAATAAAATCTTTTTGTAATGAAGTAAACCCTGATTTTTGTTTAGACCGCATGATATAGAAATTTGTATACATTTTATAATGCCAATTTTCTTCATAGAAAAGTAGTAATATATATAGAAACAATTGTGATTTTCACGCTGCTGACATCCGCTTGGTATTTTTTTATTATCAAAATGCAATAAAATCTTTTTTGTAATGAAGTAAAACCTGATTTTTGTTTAGACCGCATGATATAGAAATTTGTATACATTTTATAATGCCAATTTTCTTCATAGAAAAGTAGTCTTAAAATAGTATAAGTTTTAATGGTGTTAAGTGCTGTGGGTGGTTGCGGTCGCATACGATCGCTTGGGATTTGCCGGGCGCATGCGACTGTATGAGGATTTTATGAGGATTGAATGGTAAATACCAAGAGAATAGGAAGCAGCTCTGGCCCCTATACAACCTAGTTGAATCGTTACCTGTGGAGAACCCGCTTGCAGGACTTGGCAACATAATTAAAAGGGAATCTCTTCTTCGCACGAAACCTCCAGGCCCTAACTGTGCGATCGCTAGCTAGCTAGCCAAAAAACATTAAAAGTCCGCCTACCAGGCCTGGGATCTAGAACATAGGCATGGTAGGTGGACTTTTGTCAGGCCTAAGCACAAGCACAGTTCGCATTATACCAGGGCCGAGCCTTGTGACCAAGGGGGGGTGTTGATGAATGAAATAAAATATTCCGTTCTTAGCCATATCGCATCCGCAACCGCATCGGTAAAGCAAGAGACCATTTCATTCAGCTTAAGTGCCCAATATTTTTGTGATGATGGAGTCTTTTTCCTTTCCATTTTATTCCAGGATTGCCTGAAAATATGTTGAGTAACAGCATAAAGAGGTCATTGTCTTAAATATATGGCGGTTATATTTATACTATCTCGTATATGCCAAATCTATATTTATTTTATATTATTATTTTTTATTACTATGGAGGCAGTAAAAAGTTTATTCCGCATTCCTACCCGCTAAAACCCCACGGTAGTTACCATCAACGTAATCCTGGAGGCCCCGTTCTTGGTATGGGGACACCGTCATTAAGGGAGGGCCATGACTAACGCCTTGGTGACGTCATCTTCGAGCGGGATTCGCCCTCTCACGATCCCGCTCAGCAGCTTCCTTTTGAATTACTAAGTGCTTGAAGTATTCTCCAAAGCCCCAGCGACTGTCTAGGCAAAGGTCTGGATACTTCATGTACCGCCCCACTCTGATTTCAGACCCAGCCACACAGACGCACGAGGTGGGTGGTACGCTGCCATGTCATCATTTATAGTGCCATAGAGTCTTGGACCTGTGAGGTACTATTTTTAATCCCAAGTCGTTAATTTTGGCAACGAATTCCACCGCAAGCTCCTTTAGCTCTTTGGTCCTATCATAGCTAAACCGCTGGAAACCACCAATGCATCGTCGCCATAGCAAATTGTGTCTACGCCAGCGGGATGGTTGACTTGCAGAACCGCATCATAAGCGAGGTTTCACAGTAGCGACCCCAGCACCGAGCCTTGGGAACCCCACGTTTAATCTCTCTCCGGATCTTTCTACCGTCATGTACAGGATGTACCTGTCGCGCAAGTAGTCCTCGTTAACATCTTGCAGGCAGAGGAGCACATGATGGTGTATCAGAGCACTTCTGATTGCATTCGAGAGTAAAGAGCTAAGGGCGTTGATAATATCGAGAACTATTGCCAAGGCCATCCTGGGATACTGCATGTTCCAATAGGGAGCGGACCCGCATAATGGCATCTATAGTGGAAAGATTCTGTCGGAATCCAAACTGGCTATCAGCCAGATCGAGATCGACGCACGATAGACGTCTGTTGAGCCGGGTGGTAACTATCGTTTCAAATAATTTGCTAATCTCGTCCAACAATCATATGGGACAGTACGCAGAGAAAGAAACGACGGTCCTGCCTTCCTTCTTCAGAGGACTAACCTTGCCTCGTTTCAGGTTGTGAGTAACTTGGCACTTCACAAAGGAAGCTCGACTCATCACTAGAGTCCAACCCGGGATTCCGTCAGATACTCGTGTAGTGTTCCGGGCTCTCAAGCGGCTAACGGCTCGGTCAGTCTCATACTCGGTCACCTCGTTCTCATCCTCCCTCTCATATGATGACAGCGGATGACCTGAGGAATTCTATGTAAGCTCCTAGTATAAGGTGTAGGTAGCGTAAAGGCCACCGTTCCTTTCGCTCAATTGGTTTGTTACTTGTTCAGTTTGTGATTTGCCCAAATCATTTTGCACATTTAAAGGTAGTATATGAGAGTAGTTCAATCCACAAAATTGTTTTTTCTGTATAGCGCACAGTACAAGTATGCATTATTTTGAAATTGTTCAAAGGCTTGATACTTACTAACTATTTGGGTACAAGCAAACAATGTATAATGATGTTCTTCGTAGATCGTTTTATATCCAATCGCGCAATATATTAAGATAAAATTTCTAGACTAAACTCTGTAATTTTATCTGCTAATTTTCTTTAATTTAGTTTTCGCTTAAATCTGAAGAATCGTCATAAAAATTAAACTTGAATGTTTTGAGGATAAATATAGTCTATGTTTTTTATTACTAACTAACGATCCACCCCGTCTTTGCACGGTTGATTTCTGGATCTTGATAACAGCGTTACCTATCGGAAGAATTGTGAATCTAAACGACTCAGGGACTTACTCAAATGCACACGAGCAATTTCATCAAAATAGTTTGAGCCATTCTCGAATTTTAACGAGACTGACAATTCATTTTTATATATAGAGCTAATGCAAAGTTTTTAAATTAAACAGGTTGAAAAATCTTAATTATTATATTGTAATCACTAAGGCAAAGAACTGAAGGCCGAAACGTTATCTATAAAACACAAATCTACCTAATTACAATACAAATGGGTTTTCTTCGAATCCTCCAAAATTTATCGAAAATTAAGTCAAGGTAAAAATTAAGCAAATTTGTGAAGGTACAAATTACAATTTACTGGTGGATTAATAATGAAAATTGGAATAAACTGGTTCATATAAATATCCTTTATTAATCTTTACTTGTAACAAATGATATCTAATTACACAAGAGTATATACCTGTTTGAACTTCTATGTAAAATAAAGCCGAGCTAGCTAACCTTATTGCCTCACTTTATTTGACAGATATGCCCTTGGCTAAATTATTGTAAAATTGGATAAATATTTTTTATATTCAAATTCTTCTTCCGCAACCGAACCTCCACCGGAGACTTCTTAGCACCCTCTGCCGCTGCCCCGCTGTTACCATCATCACCAATGTAGCCAGGAATAGCGGGACAGCTGGGGACTGGAAGGTCGTCTCTTCGTAACTCTCATCATGAGGGGTGGTATATTGACATAGTTGCCACGCTTAACAAGCGGGTTGGCAATCGCAGTTTCTTATTTTTATTTTTATTTTGCAGTAATCAGAAAGAAAGAAAGACCATCATAAAGATGCTGCTGCCTATCTTCTGCCTCAGTTCCCATTGTTGGTTTTTACGATACCCACAAGAAGATATGGAGTAATGGATATTCTTGCCCGCCACTACACGGGTTGACGGATTCAATACGGCTTGTCAGCGTTCGATAAGCTACGGCACATTTTCTTGTCAGTTGTACGTCAAAAATGAAAATGAGATTGTACAATCAGTGCGTATTGCCAGTGATGATTTCCGGATCTGAGACATGTTTCTTCACTGCTGGCCTTATGAGGAAGCTCAAGGTCACTCAGCGAGCTATAGAGAGGGCTACACGAGTATGTCATTCATTGGCTTTACTTAAGAAAGATTGTTATATGTATGTAGGGGATAATAGTTTATCAATTGCACTACTACTAAATGCACTACTAACTCTGCTTAAGATTATTTTATATTGTCGAATAAATTCATTTTGTCACTTGTGTTGTGTTTGTGTGTAAGAGCCGTGGTAGCTCAGATGGTTAACGCTCACTGTAAATATAACAGAATGCGAGTGACCCGGGTTCGATCCCCGCCGGCACCAATGAAATTGTTAAATGCAATTTTAAGTGCTGATTTACCACGTGTTCGGCGGTGAAGGAAAACATCGTGAGAAAACCTGCATGTCTGAGGAATAAGAAAAAAATATTTCGAAGACATGTGAAGTTCGCCAACACGCATTGGGGCAGCTCGGCGGACAATGCCTTGCCCTAAAACCCACTCAGAAATGAGGGGAGGCCTGTGCCCAGCAGTAGGACGTATATAGGCTGTAACTTTACTTTTTACTTTACTTGTGACACACATAGCTGAACTAAAATAAAACCTTATAAAAATAAAAGAATACAGTTACTTAAATTTTCTCAGTTCCTATTTCCTACAGAATATATCGTTCTCTCTAGTAGTTTACAGTTATAGGTACCCCTTATCCTATTACTATCGTCAATTAGCACTTAGACGTCTCTACCTACATAAATCTTGTATAAAATCTTACCGCAAAAATTTTACCGGGTAACCTAATTCATGCGTGAAAAATTCCTTAATTTGCCTCGGAGATTTTTTATAAAACTGAAATGACAATTAAACTTACAGTAAGTGGCTACTGAAAACAGCTGCAACCAACTTCAAATGAAGAAGTCGACAGATGCGTTATCGCCTCTGAGGACTAAGATGAAATGCCTCACAGTTTGTAATTATACTGGCCTTTTTGACCCTTCATACGGAAACACAGCGGTGCAAGCACTGCTCCTTGGCGACAGAAAAAGGTAACAGGTTTGTACCTACCAATTACACGGACCCCTTCGCAGAAAAGGAGCTCGACCACCTATTTACATTATGACACAACAGTAAATGCACTTCAAATAAATTCGAAATTATTTTTATCAATATTTATAGCCTCCCTTTTCCCACCGCAAAGATAATTAAAAATAATTTCAATATTTTAGCGCGATTATTACACAGTGCTTGACCCCGCGAACGTGCTGAGTGCCCATATACTCTAGCTAATTATATTTATTAATTTGGTTGTTTGTATTTTATCTTTTAAACCAAACGTTTTGCTCCTCTGTTTATTATACATGAAAAGCCGTGGAATAATTTGCTTTACAAGAGTTCACATTCCTAACAAATCGAACAGGTTGACTGAAATAAGATTAAGGTTGTTAGTTAGTAACACGGCGTCAATCTCCTATTAACCATCTTGCATAATATTCAGATGAATCTTGGCTGCACAAATGAGTATGTTTGACCAGGGAACGACTGCTGTGTATCATGTGGTAAGAAGAGTCGAGAAATGGAGGCCATTTTTACTCAACGATGTAATCGATCGAAGAGGACTAAGATTGATTGTCCGTGAGGTCACAATATATCTGCAATTCTATTCGTAATTGATGATAAATATACGTGTTTATAGGTCAATTTTGTGTTTGTTTAGCACTATTACTTGCACATTAAAAATTACTGATTTTTACATTGATATTGTACATTTTTCTAGCACGTAAGAATACAAAATTATAAGAACAAATATTTGAACCGGTAATTTGTTGCTCCCTTTCTGCGTAATTCTTAGTACTAAATATTGTTGCAAGTCAGTTTTACTAATATGAACTTGATTTTTACGCAACTTGTACACGCAAGGTTTTAAAATGATTTACGTAAAAGCAGTGAAAGCGTGCCTCTCGTTTCGATAAGACCAAAGGAGTGGCCAGTTTTTTTGCTTAATAGCGAGACAAAACCATCGTGTGTGTATGTGATTTTACTCTTAAATTGAATTAAAATGGAGCTTTAATAAGCTTTAATTTAGGGAGTTTTAATTTAATTATAGCATAAGGGTGACAAACAAGTACACTATCCACCTGATGGTTGTGTTGCCCATATGCATCTATATATCCATCCTAGATTATGAATCAAAATTCAGATGCGTTGTCACCCGAAAGGGTTAAGATAGAATGCTCGTTTCCAGTAAAATGGTCTTCAGTTATCCACACTCATTCACACCATGCATAGTACAGCAGCCTTAAGCTGCTATTTTACGATATTTTTCTTTGAGAGCATGGTCCTTCCCTGGTCGAGCCGACGCTATACAACTACTTTCGAACTCAGAAAGTATACAAAATTTGACCTGCACAAATTTAAAAAATTTTAATAAACTAAATTTGTATAAAAATCGTTATTTTAATATTAAGGAATTTTTGGATGAAAATCACCTCTAGGAACGGTGAACGTTATCAATCTATACATAATTTGTTATATGTTGCTAATTGTAACATACATGATGTAAGCTGTTATTTAAAAAAAAGTTCTACTGGGTTTTAATTGTTCTCCTCAGGACGGAGTTTTTCTTCCCAACCAGTGGTAAATTACAAAAAGTGACTTTCAATAAGTATTATTTATAATCTATATTAAATGAAAATGTTTCTGTTTCTTAGTTGAAATTTAATCATTTTTCTATTTGTCAAATGTACTCATTGCTTATAACAATATAATACACAATATTTTACATAATATATATATATATATATATATATATATATATATATATATATATATATATATATATATATATATAAATCTAAGTCATGTATTTCAGAAATTATAGTAATTTTTTTCAGAGATATGTGGTTTCAACAAGCCGTTTGAAAATCTAGAAGGGCTTAGACAGAGAATAGCGGAAGCAGTTGAATTTTGTAATAATGGAATATTCACTCGCCTGATTTCACGATTTTTTTTAAGAAGATGTCGGGCATGTATTGCAGCTCAAGGACGGCAATTTGAACATCTTTTGTAAAATAAGTAATAAATTTTATCATAAAAACGAAACTGACTGTCTTAATTTGATATATATAATAATAAATAATAAATATACATAATGGTTATAACCATTATTTTATTACTTTAGTTTGTATTTGCATCTGTGTCTCATAAGGGTCACTATCTGTCTCGCACACACTTTATGGAATGTCTCTCCCTATCTCATTTAAATCACGCTGTGGTCATTAGGAACGCTTTGGTTGCACTACAATCGTTTTAATGCAAGTTCCAAAAAATTGTTAATAACTGACTTTGTTTAACAAAACAATTTTTATGGCTGATCTAAGAAATAATGGATTAAGTGTTATACCACGTTAGAATCCTTATTAAATGCGCTAACTTCTAAAGCTACTTGCCAAACTGTCGTAGTACAATTTTTTTCCAGGAGAGTCAGTTGAAGTAGTGCAAAAAACTAATTCTGAAAACTTGGTTCGGTATAATATTACATTTTCTTTCAAGCTGGAGTGATCGGCACAGGGTTTAGGATTACAGGTTACAGAAGCACTATTTAGATTACGTAAGAGAAAAAAAATTGGCAGAAAGTAAATATTTGTAGCAACAGGAATGAAAAAACTGTCTCATGGTGTACATTTTATCGAAAAAAAATACTATAATTTCTGAAATACATGTTTTATATAGATTTTCTTTTATATTTTTCTGGTAACTAGTATGGCCTCGCCTATCAGAAAACTTCGGCTTGACATCGACTTCTGGGACACTTTGTATAAAGTACAGACGACCTATTTTCTTTTTTTTTCTTTCATACATGTGTGTGTTTAAAATATTGTGTCAAAACGTATTCAATTTGACTTACAATTTGTGTTTAAAGTATGTTTATGGATATTTTGATTTGATGTAGACATTTCAAATAACAAAGACGCTACAAACAAATGTAAGCGTGACAGCGACAGTACTCGTAAAAAAGGTAAGGTCTGGCAAATTTAAAGCTTGTTTTTTACTTTAAAATATATATTTATAAATTAAACAATATTCATTTAAAAGCTACCAGAAATAATTGTTGTGTAAGAGGGAATACGCGGAAAATATGTTGTTTCCTAAATATATTATCTGCAGTGCTCTCTAATAAATTTCAAAATGATATTATTATTATCTTGTGATTATAAACTATAATTTTTTATTATATGTTATAGTTAAATACACAATTAAAAAATAATCCCGAACTTTAAGGTCTGATGGTAGAGAATGGCATTACACTGCGAAGTTATCAACGCTGATTTCACCAACGCACCGGTGCAGACCCGGAAAATATTATCATAATAGTGTTTCGACAACCAGTTGCATATTACGTCACATTGAAAGATAATTTTCTCGACGATAACCACATAAAAATAGATAAAGCTTCGGCTACTAATGACACCAAAAACAACCATATTTTCGCGTAATAACTTAAACTCTATTCAATGAGCTCATACAATGGAAATCTTCCATTCTATGAGCTCATTGAATAGAGTTTAAGTTTGTGACGCTTTCAAATCATCTATCAATTGTTTTAATTGAAGAATATGAGGAATCCCTTAGATTAAATGCGATGCAGCAATTAATCTGAGGGATTCCTCATATTCCTTATGGCATCGGTCAAACTCATCGACTGTTCCCTGAAGCCGATCCCTCTCTTTTAGAACATTCGTATAGTCTGCACGCAACTTAACCATATCACGTGAGTATTTTTGACAATTATTTATTTTATTTCCTTTTCATTGTCATTCCTTTCTTTAAGCAAGAGCTCACATTGCTTCTTTGACTAAGGCGTCAAGTTTTTGAAGGGCCATTTGAAGTTTGGCCTCTATTTGGTGCGTTTTGGCGTTGCATGTATTCATTTTGCTATTATGTGTAAATAGCAAATGAAAACAAAGAAAGAAAACCTAAGAAGCAGCATAAGCAAATATCTAGATCTATGGGTCTATTTACAGATCTAAATTAAATAATCTGGTAGATAATTCAAAATGAAATCCGAAAAACAGTTACATAAAAGGTAAATCTCAAAATATTAAAGGTACAACAAGAATTTCACATACAGAAAGCATAAATGATGTTTTACAGCTGTCACTTTTAGTTGAAACACTAGACACTATTTAATTAAAATACTTATGACTTTTGCTTGTTTTACAAACACGATAATGTCGTAATTAACAACTGTTACTCTAAATTGAGGGAGATATAATCAATTTACAGGATTAATTTTTTGTAAATAGTAATAGCAATTAAGTTACAACTTGTCACTTAAGTTGGCAAAGAGTATCCTTATAAGTTATTTTATTTCTTTATAAAAATTATTTTTTCGAGACTAATATAAATATTCGTAAGTAGTAAATCAAATTTGAAGATTACATGTAACGAACTCATTTAAAACAGAAATTACTTGAAATATCTTGTTGTCAAAATGTATGTCATTAGAACAGTTATTTACAAAAGAAAAATTATGCAATGAATAATACTCGATTTGTATAATTTATTTTTGTACATATTTTTTCTTCCTCGTTTAAAACGCTGTTAAATAAGTTACGACAAAAACAAATTATGTAAACGTTTAACTTTCCTGCCTTTTGTTTTATTATTCGTAGATAGGGAAACGAAAACAAGGGTTATCTGTTGTTTTTCAGTAAAAAAGCTAAATGCTTTATCTTAATTTGTTTAATTACTTACACCGAAGGTTAGTAAGCAGATTTATAAAGAAATGTCTTTTGGGTGTAATGAGATGGGTGTAATTTAATAAAACGTAACAGACAAAATGTATCATTACATCAATCATTGAACTCCTTTTTTGACTAGAATTCATAGGTTTATTTTATATCAGTCTTATCTATTTTTGCTAAAAATGACAACGCACCTGCCTTAAACAGTTTTGTATAGTAGGAAAATAAAAACAAAATACATCTGTGTCCATCATCATTTGATGTTGGTTGCAGCTAAATAGACTTGAGTTGCAGCAACTTCTTTTTTCTTAATAAAATAAAAGTGACAAATGAGCACACAGTCCACCTGATGGTAAGGTAAGTAATGTTATGACGCATAGGCATACACATCTATCCTCGATAAACAAATCAAAATACAGATGCGATGTAACCACTAAGTCCAGGATATAAAAATAGGCGGCTGTAGTCGGTGGTCACTTACCATCTATATGTATATATATGTATATATATATATATACATATATCATCTGATGGAAAGTGTCAACCGACTACACAGCCCCCTATTTTTAGATAGGAGTAAGCTCTTTTCTTGAAGGTTCCTGAGTCGGGTAAACAAATAGGTGGTACAAAGAAGAAAACTCCTATTAAAACGCGCAGCAGTAGACTATTAAGCAGCCTGATGGTGTGGATTTTACCTATTGGTTTTATCGTGATGTGTGTTCGTGAAATTTGGCGGCTGCAATCAATCAGAACAATTCCTCAGAGCACTTCCCGTGGTATATTCGATAGAAAATACAAAGGGATGCAACATCCATTTACAGCGCCAAGAATCGATAAGTAGCAGTATAATTCTTATTACTTACTTAAAGCCTTCCCTTCTAAGTGATCTTTAAACTGCACATCATTCAATATGTCGGATTTCCAAGGATTCTGTTGTTTAAATTGAGAAGATATGACATTGGTGTACTTTGTAATTTTTAAAATTTCAATGCTTTTGGTTTGCAATATATCATCGATGTGTAAAATTAACAGTGTAGATAATAGCACGCAGCCTTTTGGAATACCATCATTAATAGGCTTGTAACCGCAGCTTGCACCATCTTTTTTATAGAGGATGGGGCAAACAAGCATACGGTTCACATGATGTTAAGTAACTACCGCCACCCATGAACAACCGCAACACTAGGGGAATTGCAGGTGCGTTTTTGCGCGAATTTCTGTGTACAGTTATTGGTGTGATGAATAAAAGGAACCATCTTCGAACCATATAAAGTAAGTGGAAATTAAAATTATATATTTGAAAAATATACATACATCTCAAATTTTAATAGATTTGATGAGGAAATATCAGATTAGTAACAATATATAATCAACGGTATAGAAAGCAAGGTAATAAAGACATAAAGACATTTATTCCGACACTTCAGATTACAATCACAAATTAATAAACAAAATTAAGACGAATAAGAATAAAATAAAAGAAATAAAAACACAAGAAAATTAATAAACAAAAAATAGAGGATATAACAACAATTCATGACTTAATAATCGAAAAAGATGAAGTGGCGGAACGGACCGCCTCAGCATAAGCTGCGGGATAGCGACGCTGATTTTCAGTCAGCCCCATACGGTCCTACGGAGACCGTGCCGTAAGTGTAGACATTAAGCGAGTAGTAGATACATATGATAATAACAACTGATGAATGTTAATAACAAAATGGAAACTACGTGTTGTATAGTTGTGCTGAGCGTAAGTTGCTGAACGCTACGTGAGACGTGACGGGAACATTAGTAAGTGTAATAATTTAATTTAACAGTGTATATTATAAAATTATATATATATATATATATATATATATATATACGTACACATACATATACATAGATACATACGTTTAATAGGCTTTTTGTAATAAATAATAATATGTAATAGCATAATAAATAATGTGTAAACGGAATATCAGTAGCTAACGTCTAACCTCTTTAACAATACTCCTATTTATTAACTATGCTCTTCTGTTCGTTTATTAGGAGATTTTTAAGTGCTTTCTAAACGTGCCTAATGTGTTTAGGTCACGCAGTGGAGGAGGTAAATTATTCCAGCAATGGGAGGCTGCATACTTATAACAACCTCGAAAGGCTGAAGAAGAATGTCACGGAATACTGAGCCTATTATAGTATGAAGCACGGGTGAGATACTTGCTATGCTCGCGAGACCAGTCTAACTTATACTAAAAAGATACTTTGGGTTTTTTGTCTTTATGACGCCAAAAAGTGCACAAGCTAAGTGAAGCTTGCGTCTGGCAGCCATTTTAAGGATATTATTGTCGTCAAGAAATGGGCTTACGTGACCTCTTGGCGGTACATCGAAGCAAAACCTCGCATAAGCATTTTGGACCCGTTGAATAAGGTGTGCGGTACGTGACAGTAAACAAGGCCCATAAACCGTATCAGCATAATTAAATTTTGATATTACTAGGGTGTCAGATAGCCTTTTTCGTAATTCTATACTTAAGTGTTCACGCATTCTGTACAGGATTTTTAACCTATACAAACAGTTCTTAACAATGTTATTGATATAATCTTGAAATCTGAGATCGGGGCTAATTATGATCCCTAAATTACGTGCTATATGGACTCTTTCTAATACCCTGCCTTTTATATACAGTATTGGGACTAATTTATTTATTTTTTGAATCTGTTGTTTCGTTCCGCAAATTAAAAACTTTGTCTTTGATGGATTCAAAAGTAAACAGTTTCTTTCTGACCACTTTACTACTTTATCCAAATCCTCGTTGAGTTCATTAATAGCTTCTGTAGTATGACTAGGCTTAAAAGACTTATAAATCTGTGTGTCATCTGCAAATAAGTGATATTTACAATATTGGAAACAGTTTCTAATGTCTGATGTATATAACACGAAAAGTACGGGACCCAAAATCGATCCTTGAGGAATACCACGCGTGATCCGCTGCGGAGAAGATACACAGTTTTGAACATTTAATTGAATTGTAATTTGCTGTGAACGTCCATTAAGGTAACTGTGAAACCATTTTATAGTCCTGGGGTCAAATCCGTTAAACGACATTTTGGACAAAAGTAAAGACGTATTTATGGAATCAAAAGCGCTAGAATAATCTAATAGGACGAGTATAGTCCCCTAACCTGTATCTTGGGCCTCCAATATATTTACCTACTACGTCAGATAGGGCAGTAGCAGAACTTCGTCCCTTTCTAAAACCCGATTGAAGATCAGGCAGTATAGCATTATTTTCTAGATATGAAATTAATTGTTGATACACAACTTTTTCTAATATTTTAGATATACAGGGTAGCAAACTTATGGGCCGTAAGTCTATCACGATAGCAGGATTGGCATTTTTTGGAAGAGGACGTATTAAGGCTAGTTTCCAGATGTCAGGGAATGTACTTGTAGTTATCGATAGGTTAATCAAAGCGATAATAGTTTCAAGACTTTGTGGGAGGGTCATTAATAACATATCTAGGTTAATACCATCAACTCCCAGTGAATTAGATTTTAGTTTTTTAATTATATTCAAAGTAATATCTTGAGATACCGGTTTCAACAAAAAAGTTTTAGATGTAAATCTATTAAATTCAAAATATGTAAGATCTGATATAGTTACGTAATAGGAACCTGGTATATTTGAAAAATGTGAATTAATAGTATCAGGATCCAATAAATGTGGCAGTAGGTCGTATTTGTTTTCATAACTGTAATTTACTTACGTAAAATTACCCGTATTAGTCCTTACTGAAAAAAATAAACTTAGAATAACGTTAAAGCTATGTAAATTCACAAAGATAATTAATTATGTCTGGAAATATATCTGCGTTTTGCTTAACGCAATTATTTCTAACAAGTTGTTGAACCCAAGTGTTTGTGGCCTTCATTTACTTATTCATTCATTCATTTATTTATTTATTGCAGCCAATCAAAAGTTTACTGCTGAATATAGGAATCTTCTATAAATTTTCACATAGGCAGGTATTTTGAAATAGTTGCCGCACTTGACAGGCAACTATTTCAGTGGCAACCGCTGTTTTCTGTATAGTATGAAATATTAATTAGAAAGATGCTGCTGCCAATTTTTTCTTTCATTCCTTCCTCCCACGGTAATTCCGTATATCGTCTACTTATCAACGCAATTTTTTTCTTTATTCAATATTTATTTTTATAATATAACTGATATTTAATACGTTATATTATTATGAAACGAAAAATTTAGTTTTAAAAGAACGTTCATGAAAGCATGCCAGACAGAGTAAACAGGAGATTAAACCTTTTGATGTTTGCATGCACTAACTTTACAAGTACGCGTTCTAGTGAAATCTAAAAGTTGATTATTTTCAACAAAAGGCGATGACCTTTGAGCCAGACACATAACCTTAAGCCATAGCGTGTAATATGATGCACAAAATCGTTTAAGGGGCACTCTTGAAATAGCAACATAACAATTTCGTTTGTACTTTAGACAATGTAATAAATAGATATTAAAAATTACTTTGTACAGGGCGATTTACTGTCTAGAGCATCATCACCACTTACCATCAGGCGGGATTGTTATCAAGCACTGGCATAACAAGAAAAAAATAATTTGTCAAGAATGAGTGCAATTAAATGCAATATTTTTAGAAAATCATAAAGATAGGTTGCTTTTAAAGACATTGTTATAGGTTTTTCTTATTCGGTACCAACCAAAAATGTTGAGATTTCGGACATTGGATACATGCAAACATGCACCAGAGAGCTAAAGCTGATATTAATAGCTTAGCTGATTGATGACGAAAGCTGAGCTGATAGAGTAGGCCTTTTCTCGCTTCATATTGCTATGAAGCTCCCTTTATCAACATAATTAAATCATTATATTAATAGTGGTGTACTTAATTTATCAAATGGCTGGAAGTAACGTGATAATTATAAACTATTCAAGAACTTAACATAATATTTACGTAGACAAACTTGCGCTTTACTACGAAACATGAAGTGATATGTTTTAAATACTATGTCTAAGATTTTTAGTCATGACTAAGATTACATTTTATACGTTATATCTGGTACCTTTTTTTAAAATGCAGGTAAAATTTTGTTATCGATTTAAATATTTAAATATTGTTAGCTCATATTTGTCACATCATACATAAAACTTTGTGATTCCTAAAAACGCTGAAAAATTGTTTTTTAATTCCTCATTCTTCAATCTAACAGTCTATTTCCTATTCTCCTAAGTATAATTATTAATAGTATATATACGATTACGATAAATTTAATGAATCCAAACCTGTATTTTAAGTGTACCCGTCTGAATTCGGTAAACGCGTACAGGTGTAGAGTTCAGCAGAGGTAACCTGCCAGTTGTACAACTATAAAGGTTTACGAAATATTTGTATTATTTCGCTGAAGTGTTCAGTTAAATGCCTCTACTACTCGTTTGTTAGAAACTTTGTTTTTTACTCGAAATAATATACCCCGGGCAGAAATACATGTAGCAACATAAATACGGACTACCCGTCCGCTTTCAGAGTCTCAGCTTACATTCGCAATACATGAGCGTCGCGTTGTCCATCCCTGGATAGAAGTAACATACTGTGAGTTATAAGAAACATACCCAATGAATATTAAATTTTTAGCAAAAATAGCCTTAAGCTACTTACAGCTAGGTATAAATAAATTATGTGCAATAAAAATAATTTTCAAATCAATCTTGGAAAAAAATAGGAATGGAATTCGATTTTTAGAGGCCGTTTTACAGATAAATTGACGCGTGAACGAGTTGTCAGTTAATAATATCAAAACTCGTCTCGATTTTTAATAATCATCAGGTCAAGCATCCGTCTCGCTATTCTCGAGTCGGTCGTGTCAGCAGACAGAGCTTGATTACTTCCTGTGCTAACACCCTTTAATCTTTAGCTATTAGCACGGCAAGCAGAATTGCATTGAATTGTCTAGAAACCCAATATTAAACAATTTCGTAAATGCTAATGCCATCTTGTTTTAAATGAAATATTAAGTAAGAAGTGTTGTAAAAAAAGATTTTTTTGTAGAAATTTAATTAAAAAATTATAGCGAAGTTTTACGAGTATGATATTTACATATTAAATATGTAAAAATCATACTCGTAAAACCTCGCCCTGACAAAAGTATCCATTTTTGTTTAATAGTTGTCGAAAATTCTGCGACTGAAAATGTATTAAATATAAATTAGGTTTACGCTACATAACATAATTATTTTATTATTATTGAACAAACGTTTGACTCCACTGTATATACATTTTCAATAATTTCCATGCCGGATATGATATTTTTTTAGACGTGAGTTTTTCTGTCACTTGGTTGGTGTCCCTTAGGAATGAGGTCAATATTTAACAGATTTCATACCGGGGCAAAATATTTTTTTTTGTAAATTGAAGATTTTAATGTGCACTTTTGAAATGTTACTTATGTTTATTATTAATTAGATTAGAAATGCATAAACTAAAATATGGATAATCGTGAACGTAGAAGACTAAGATAAAGTTAAGGCCTGGTTTTGTGTACCTAGCCTAGAAACTTAAAAAACTTATTATTAAATAACAACTTTTCAATGACGATGACACAATGATAGTGTAACGCTTTCCCCCATCTATATATGTAATAAAAATATTATTATATTAAATATAATTAATATACCCCTTTTCAATAACATTATAATATATGTGACCAGGATTAATAAAATATGTTTTGATCTTCTAAATGATATTTCTAAAGGTTTAATAATAGGCCGTTTGTAATATTTTGGCGTGATCGTCTTAGTCAGGACCCTTATTTACGTTGTATTTGTTTAGTAACTTATTTCTTTTAGGTGTCTTTTGGAAGAATGAATATTCACTAGAGTAATTGAAAGCTGTTGGTAGTGCCTTGTAAGCAAAGTGAACTCCATTCACGAAGACAGGGCTCGAGAAAGGTTAAAAACATAAAACGTCCCTATACCACTTGTATCAGGTTTTCATTATTAATTTATTATTATTTATCCCTTCCCGCTTGGAAAAGGCTCACAATATATTTATACAAACAATGTTATGTTCAAAACAGCCTATAATGAATGCTATAAGAGATGAGAATGGCTATATTCTGAATGATGAAGTTTTGAGTTCAAAGAGATGGAAGGAATATTTTGAAAGCATGTTTATGAGTGAGGAGACAACGTATGAACTGAATGAAATAGGAACTCCGAAAGAAGAGGAAGGAAGTAGCGAGATAAGTATAGATGAAATAATGAAAGCAATGAAAAGCATGAAAGCAGGTAAGGCTGCCGGATATGATAGAGTTTCACTCGAAATGCTAAGGGCTGGAGAGGAAGTGGTGGCAGGCCTGCTGCACACCTTGTTTAATTTATGCTGTGAACTGAAGCGGGTACCGGGAGACTGGTGCAAAGCCGTGATAGTCCCAGTATATAAGGGAAAAGGGTCGCAGCAGGACTGTAAAAACTACCGCGGTATCAGCCTTCTTAGCATCGTGGGAAAACTGTATGCCAAGGTACTAATTGAAAGGGTCATGAAAGAAACCGATGGAAAAATTTGGGATGTGCAAGCGGGATTTAGAAAGGGAATGGGATGTACAGATCAAGTCTTCTCCGTGCGCATGATCGCGGAGAAGTTTTTGGCCAAAAACCAAAAGGTTTTTTGCGCGTTCATGGACTTGGAGAAGGCCTATGACAGAGTGGATAGGAATGTGCTATGGCAAACACTGAACTCATTTGGGTTGAGCGCTGGCTTGATACAGGCATTGGAATCTCTTTATAGGGACTCTAGTGCTTGTGTTAGGATCAACGGGGTCTACTCGGACTGGTTTGGCATCCAGAAAGGTGTCAGACAGGGCTGTGTGGCTTCCCCGTGGTTGTTCAACCTATTTATGGACAGTTGTTTGCAAAATTTGAAAGTTGAAGAATGCGGATTAAGAATGGGTGAGTTAACCATCAAATGCCTTTTGTACGCCGATGATCAAGTTATTCTTGCGTCGTCGGCGGCTGAGTTGCAAATGATGGTTACATTAATGAACAGATCATTAAAAGAAAGGGGTATGAAAGTGAACGCAAGTAAGACAAAAATTATGGTTTTTGAAAGAGATGAAAGTAAAACGATATGTGAAATAAGAATAGAAGGGGAGTTGATCGAGCAAGTAGATGAGTTTGTATATTTGGGTTGCGTATTTAGCAGGGATGGGAGATATGATAAGGATATAGAACGACGAGTGAACGCAGGAAACAGAGTAAATGGAGCTCTGCACTCTATTGTGAAGAGTCAAAATGTGTCGAAAAAGGCACGTATGGCAATTCACAATGCTGTGTTGGTCCCTACTTTAACGTATGGTAGTGAAAGTTGGGTGTGGCAGAAGAAGCACGAGAGTAGAATAAACGCAGTAGAAATGCGGTCCTTAAGGAGTATGTTAGGGCTGAATCTGAACGACAGGGTGAAAGGAATTGTGTAATAAGAGAAGAGTGTGGTTTGCAAGATGATGTTGTGACCAGGATTAAGAAAGAAAGGCTTCGGTGGTTTGGTCATGTGGAAAGAATGGATGAGGAAAGAGTGACAAAGAAAATTTATGTTGCAGAAGTGAATGGCAGAGTCGGAAAGGGACGTCCTAGGCGAAAATTTATCGACCAAATTGGCGATTTATTGAAAACGGGCCAAATTAGGAGTACCCTTAACCGACGAGCATGCATGCGTAGGTGTATGGATGTGAAGGAGGCGAGAGAGGTGTGTCAGGATCGTGCCAAATGGAAGTCTGTAGTCTCTGCCTACCCCTCTGGGTGACAGGCGTCAGTTTATGTATATTTATACAAAATACCCGATACAAGGACTTCGCTCTCCTACATTTGTTTAAAAAAATGTAGGGGAGGTACACGGCCCCACACACGCCGTGCACGGTGAGCGCCATCCATTTTGATGCACTTCCCCCGAAGGGAACGCTAATTCGGGAACTGGACCGTAGTCCACAGCAAAATAACTGGCGAACCAGTAAAAGAGGCTTGGCCCCTTTTTTAGTGCGTAAGCACAAACATCGACCGAAGTCGCGGATTTCAATGCGTGTAAACGCCATACAGAATACGAACGAATCCAGCCACAGTGAATGTACGTCACACGGTTTAGGCAAATAGGCACACTGGCCGTAAACCCTCCGTGAGCGCCACCACCTGCCAGACCGCCGCTCCTGCAGACGTGATGTAAGTGTATGGCATCACCAACAATTGCATGATCAGCATGGCTACTAGCCACAGAGCGTGTCATGAGTCTACCGCTCACCTCAAGGGAATGGGGTCCCACGTTGTGCGGCTTTCGGCCGCAGCCTTGAGAGTCTTCTCAGATCCTCCCGCCAGCTACCACACGCATGAGGTCGACACATATGCTCCACCAACCAATACAACCGCAGATATAGCCAAAAGGCAGTTATAAGATAAGAGTAATAATTCGCCATCAGAAAGGGTTTGTTTCACTGACGTTGAGTAAATGCATTTTCGATCATGTTTGCCTCACCAACCAACAAGTTGCCTTCAATCATTCAAAGGTGGGAAGGTTACGGAGATATATCATTATGTTGTTATATAAAACATCGAGGAGGGCAGACAGTCTGCAGCCCCGTAATGAAGGGACCCGACTTGGGCAAAGCTACTTAGGTGTGAGTCAAACCAAGACGCAGAGAGCGCCATTGAGAATAGCGTCCCACCAAACAACCATCGCAGAGACGCAATGCTGCAGAACGCAACAAGCATCAATACGACTATCGTCAGGTTTACACCATCCCAAGGTCCCTCATACATCCCAGCAGACATCACCACCCGCATACCTCCATCGACTAGAACCACAAGAGAGCGTCGAATCAGACGCAGCACACCCGCAGATCCATCACAAGACGCAATACCGCAAGTTGCAGTAAGCATCAATCATACGGGTGGCACCCCCTCACAACACACCCACATGACCCCTATCGACTTTGGTAACAAAGTTGGTATTGTTGTTATATAAAAAATATCACCAACGTTTCATAGTAGCACGCTACTAAGACGCCAATGAAGAAAACTCCACGTATCATAGCGCTAATGCACTAAGACATGAAGTTGAGTATGCCTGTTACACTTAAAGGTGCTACCAAACACACTCATCATCCCAATCCGAAAGGTAGATGACGCATCGCTATGCGCTACGACGTCGCCCACAAACGGTATGGGTGTTGCGTTGTCCACAGGAAAGCCGTATTGCTACAACAAACCCGCTTACCACCAGCACTAAGATGATATGTCTAGGACACATCGGTTAGCGAGTCCAAGTTTACCTCGACTAATTGCTCGTGAAGCAGCACACACGCCACCATAATATTCCTTTTCAAGTCCCTAATAAGGACTAGTCATTTTGCTACAGTACTAGGAGCAGTCGGTCACCCGACTACCCCATACAATGCTTATGCAACAAGGAGGCTTATATTAAACAACATAGTGGGTAAATTGTTATGAAGATTAATTAGGTTATATCCCTTAAACTCTTATACCATATTCTTAAAATTATGTTAGTTGTACACATAACAAAATACAACGAGTTAAATTTGTCCAGACCCCAAATTTAACGAAAAACATGATGTCTTTTTAGTACTTACACTACAGAACTTGTATTTATATAATGAACATTTAATTAATTTGTGACTTCTTGATGTATCCATGTTAAGCTAATACAGCTTGCTTTCCAAACTCATTTTTTATAGATTTATTACTACGAGGGTGGATTGAAAAGTACTCGGCCTAACCAAGAAAATAAACACATACTAAATCAGTTATATTTTTATTTTTCTACATAATCACCATCAAGTTCAATACACTTTTGTCACCTCCTCTTCCAAGCATTTAGACCGTTGAAAAAAAATGATTCTTCCTTAGAGTCAAAATATGCGTCTACAGCTGCTTTGACCTCGTCGTTTGTCGAAAATCTTTGACCTCCCAAGTGCTTTTTTAGGTTAGGGAACAGAAAGAAGTCTGATTGTGCCAGATCAGGTGAATACGGCGGATGCGGTAACAGTTCAAAGCCACAGTTGTGAATTTCAGCCATTGACTGTACTGACGTGTGAACACGGGCGTTATCTTGATGAAACAGGACTTTTCTTCTGAGCATTCCTCGACGTTTTTCTTTTATTTCCTCTCGTAAACGACGTAGTAAGGTGCAGTACTAATCAGAGTTTATAGTCTGACCCCTTTCAAGATAATCAATCATAATCACACCTTTCAAGTCCCAGAATACTGAAGCCATCACCTTATTTGCCGACCAAATCGACTTAGCCTTTTTTAGGGGGTGGTGAACCAGGTCTTCTCCACTGTTTTGATTGTTGTTTTGTTTCCGGTGTACAGTAATGAACCCATGTTTCGTCCATAGTAACAAAACGATTCAAAAAATCATCTGCATTGGCTTCAAATAACTCCAAACAGTCGCGTGAAATAGTCAATTGCGTCCTTTTTTTGTTCAACTGAAAGCAGTCGCGGAACCCACCTCGCAGACACCTTGTGGAAACCCAACTCGTTGACAATGATGTTTTGAGTTCGTTCACAAGAGATGCCTATAATCTCGTCTATCTCTCTAATTTTAAATCTGCGGTCTCCCATTATTAATCAAGTACTTTTTTAATATTTTCGTCAGTAGTTGACGTCGAAGGCCTTCCAGAGCGGGGTTCATCTTTCACACTCTCTCTACCACGCTTAAATTCTGCTATCCATTTTTTGACGGATAAATATGACAGAGCACAATCGCCTAATGTACTGACCATGTCATCATGGATGGCTTTTGATGATAGCCCCCTTCTTATGGAGGTACTTAATGACGGCACGCTGCTCGATTTGCTCCATTCGCGGAAATTATGTCCGATTACTTTGTTAATAAATTTATAAAATCACAACTAATTATCGCACACGTTTCGAACTTCACACAATGAACTAGTCTGAACTGAACTAAATAATGTGGGTAGATTTGATTTTTAGAATTGAATGGATCTGTGTAAGGCCGAGGACTTTTCAATCCACCCTCATATTTTAATTTATGTTCCATGTTTTGCTTCTATGTTACTACTTTGTACGTTACCAAAATTTTCCCTTAAAAGCATAGCAGCATAGTTTCGTAGTGTTTTGCAATTACATCGGCAATACTAAGTATTCAGGCAGCACAATGAAAAATAAAAGACGCCATCTTGTCGGCTCTGGAGTCTGTCAAAGACGCACGCGTGTTTTTCGGCAGTGAAATTTAATTGTGAATTTTGAAGTTTTCAACGGTAAATATCAGTTTTTATTGTAAATATCGTATATAGTATCATGCACCATTAACTAATACAATGCATGGAAGTGTATTTATGTTTAGCTCGTTGTCGAGTTATGTCTATTTATAACCTTGAAAAACCGCGTTTTAACGTTACTTCTATGTGGTTTTGATGTTACTATTAACGTTGATTGCATTCTTCTTAACGTTTTACTATTGTAAAGGTTTGTGCATGTAATTTACCTACGTTCTCAAAAATGTCATCTTTTTCAATTTTTTTATTAACTAGCTTTACGGCTGTGCGTTCTAGCCCTTCTGAGCCTGACCTTTTTTAAAAGATTTGATCGTATACAGTAACGAAAATCCGCTTGGTACTTTTATTTTTTTATTTTTGATGTGCAGAGGTTTACGTCTATGTTACCGTAACATAGAATTTTCTATGTTACTGTATGTTACTAAGTGGCAAAATCTAGATATCGAGCAACGTAACATATAAACAAAAAAATCAACACACGAATCACACCGACTTCAATATAAATAAAATGAGAAGGCCATAAATATAGTCGAAGTCAGTTAAATACGCATTATTAAGAATAACTCAAAACCTAATGGTCAAGTCTTCAAATTTTTATGGAACCACATGAGAAACACTAGCTTTCATATAACAAAAGAATCATCAAAATCAATTCACCCAGTAAAAACATAGTGAAGTGACACACATAAAATATACAGTTAAACTGAGAATCTTCTGAATCTCTAGAATTTGGTTGAAAATAAGGTTAACAGGAGAATGAAAAAAAAACTCTTCACATCTCGTAAGGTGGGAATTTTCTATAATTTTTTTAATAATGTTTTGTAATGACTTCTTATATTTACACGAAAACTGCACATCGATTAAAACTACTTTTACGGATTTTATCGCATTTAATTTTTTTTAATACTAATTCGTAAAAGTGGTTTAATCAATAATGTTTTATGTTTGATTGCAGATTTTTTTGCTGTTGCTGATTGCGGATGGATGGAAGTGGTTGAGTTTATTTTTCGGTAAATTGTTGCAGGAAGAACAAATACCTGAGGAATGGTGCAGTAGTATACTGGTCCCCATTTTTAAAAATAAAGGAGACGTTCAAAACTGCAGCAGTTACCGGGGAATAAAACTCATGTCACACACGATGAAAGTCTGGGAAGGAATAATAGAGAGAAGAATGAGAGAAGAGTGTGAGTTAACACAAAACCAGTTCGGATTCATGCCCGGTCGAGGTACGACAGATGCCATTTTCGCATTACGCCAATTGTGCGAAAAGTACAAGCGCGTGCATAAAAATCTGCACATGGTTTTTGTCGACCTTGAAAAAGGCGTACGATCGGGTTCCCCGTGAGGTTTTGTGGTGGGTGTTAAAGATGAAAGGTATGCCTGGGAAGTATGTAAGGTTAGTCCGTGCTATGTACAGAGCATCCCGTACACGTGTACGATCTGCCGCGGGAACTACGGGCAGTATCGGTGTGGCTGTAGGGCTGCACCAAGGGTCGGCATTGAGCCCTTACCTCTTCCTACTGATTATGGACGCTTTGACGTCGGACCTGCAGGATGAGGCACCCTGTTGCATGCTCTTTGCCGATGACATCGTGCTTGTCGGGAAAGAAGGCATCGAGGTACAGAGCAGACTGACGGGATGGCAACAGAGGCTGGAAAGTATTGGCTTGAAGATCAGCAGATCCAAAACCGAATATTTTTGCTGTGATTTCGGCGGTCTTTCCAGTCCTGTACCCATGTCGTTGGATGGCGCTATACTGCCTACCTGCTCAGATTTCAAGTACCTCGGTTCCCTCATTCCAGGCGACGGCGAAATAGATAGAGCTGTGCAGCATAGGATTAACGCAGGGTGGATGAAATGGCGACAGGTCACAGCCACAACGTGCGATCCCCGAATGCCAATAAGGCTGAAGGGGAAAATTTACAAATCGACCATCCGACCTGTCGTCATGTATGGAAGTGAATGCTGGGCCGTCAAGAAGAAGGATGAAAATAGATTGCATGCGAATGAAATGAGGATGTTACGATGGATGTGTGGTGTGACAAGGATGGATAAGTTAAGGAATGAGTATATAAAAGGAAGCCTGAAAGTAGCGCCAGTGGTAGAAAAGGTGAGAGGAAGCAGATTGGCATGGTTTGGGCATGTGATGCGGAGGGATGAAAGTCATGTCACAAAACGAGTGTTGAATATGAATGTAAAGGGACACGGGCAGAGGAAGGCTGAATAAAAGATGGATCGATTGTGTGAAGAGTGATATGAGAATGAAAGGAATAAGTATGGAAATGACGGATGATAGAGAGGAATGGAACAAGAAGATTTACTGCGCCGACCCCAGATAATGGGAAATGGTTTAGAGAATGATGATGTTTGATTGCAGATTTTTTTATGTTCTTTGTATATAAAGGTTTAATTATTTTTGTCTTATTTGCATTATGATTCATTTACTATTGAGTCACGAACAGCAGATTTGACAAATATTTAATAGAATAATATTGTACATGTACATGTTGTACTCCGGATAACGTTTATATTATATTTTTAAATGGCATAACGCTGATTTTTATAAATGCATATAAAATTAAGCTTTAAACGATACAATAGAAATTGAAACTTATACTTCGAAATCAAGTTACACGTAAAAGCAGCAAGTAGCAAATTGCGACGGCTAGTAACAGACGACAAGATACCCTGAAAAGTGCCTTACTTTGAAGATGTAAATGCTTAGATGACGTTAACAAATGGACCGTTTTAAGTTAACGGGTTCGTTAGGTAAAGGATCAGGAAAATCCACATCCTGATCTTTATTTCTTTGCGCCTTTGTAAAAATCATTGAAAATAATTCAAACTATTTAGTTGTTACATTTAAACCTTTATATTATTTATAAATTTATTTAACCCACAGAGTTTTAAGCAAATCGTTTTTACTTACTCTTTATTTGTTTTAATAAATAAATAGGAAAATATAGATATAATTTTCTAATTAAATTTAGTTTTTGGCTCTAAGACAAGTAAGCCGTAAAAGACAAAATTCGAGAACTTCAATCTAAAGAATTTAAAGGGTCGAATTCCCAGAAAGCATATTATATTGTTAAGTACGGAAGCGACATCTTAGCCTTATATCGATGGTGGCTAAACGTGAAACTAAAAGGTAGTGAGTTCAATTCGGCACACTTAGAGTGGATACTGAGAAGGTTATTAAAATGTTTTATGAATGTTAGTTAAAGTGTTAATTGTGTAGTGTTCTATAAAAAGCTAAGTAGATTTAGTTTATCTTCTATATACGCTCAATAACTTTCGTTCTTTATACACATAGAATCTCATACATAGAATTTTATTTTTCAAAAACCTCTTTTTAATCGAAAGGCTGTGTATGTTTATATAAAATACCTAAATAATGCTGCCTTCTCACTTTTATAATTTTTATCTGCAGAGCAGTCGTTATTATAAAAGGTATACCAAAAATATTGCGATGGACCGAGGATTCCAAGATTCTTAACGACTCCCCTAGGTTGTGATTTAGTATAATAATAATGATAATAAGACAGTTTCAAGAGGCTCTGAACCAGAAGTCGCTCCCAAGCCTCTTCACTAATGATCACGTGTCTACCCACCATATACAATCCATTTTTAGCGCGAAAATCACTCGTCACCTGGACTCAAATCAGGTGATGTCGCGCGCTCTAAATGGATTCAGGGGCGGCGGTCGTGGAACCAAGGAACCACTCCTCATTGACACGGTCATTGGCAAAGTGGTGAAACGCAACCGTCAGAACTTCTCCGCCGCCTGGATAGACTGCAGTAAGGCATTTGATTCGTTGCCCCATACATGGCTAAAGAGGGTCCTCGAGCTGTACAAGATTGACTGTACAGTTCGAGACTTCCTCGGGCAGTGTATGGGGCAGTGGAGTACGATCCTCTGTTATCTAGGCGAGCGGATGACGGCTGCGGAAAGCCGCATAAGGATAAGAAGGGGTATATTCCCGGGCGACCGGCAGAGGGTTCAAAGAGAGGCAGAACCAGATTGGACTCAGACCAATCTGGTTCTGCCTCTCTTTGAACCCTCTCAGTACTTTACTGGAGGGCTCTGGGAGGGTATTTCAGCTTCGGAAAGGAGGTACAAAACCCACCACCCAGTGACCCACCTTCTCTATATGGATGAACTCAAATTACTCGCCTCCAGTCGCTCCCATCTTATGGAATTGCTAAACATCACTTGTGAATTTAGCAATTCTATTGGAATGGAGCTAGGGACGGATAAGTGTACGGTCCTCCATGTTGAAAGGGGAAGGGTTGCTAACTCTGCGGGCATAGACTTATCTATGCCCATCAACTTAAGGACCCTTTCCGAGGCTGAAACATACCAATACCTGGGTATGTCACAGAACATCGTTATCGATGAGGTTGGTATGAAACAGTCAGTTTGCGACATGTTTTATGCACGCTTGATCAAAGTGCTTAACAGCCTTTTGTCCGGTGTGAATAAGGCACACGTATATAATGACAGGGTCATGCCTGTCCTTAACGCCCTGGATAGAAAAGACCGCACTACCATGACGTCCCATAGGATGCATCATCCGAGATCGTCGGTAATGAGGCTGTACTTGCCGCGAAAGCATGGTGGGCGTGGCTTCCTGAGCGCACTTACCATGCATAATCACGAAGTGTGCAGCCTCCGTGATTACTTCCTGGCGAGATCGGATGATCCATTCTATAATTACGTCATTTCTAGATATAAAGGGCTTACCCCTCTATCCTTAGCCAACGAGCAATGGCAGGACCCGCCAGTACAACGCATTGCCGACCGGGAGACCGTATGGAACTAGAAGGAGCTCCACGGGAGGTACTACAGGGCTCTACATGAGCGCTTCGTAGATACAGTCGCCTCCCCCAACTGGCTACGTTTCGGTGACCTTTTCGGGGAAACCGAGGGTTTTGTCCGTGCTATACAGGATCAAGTCATTAAGACCAACAACTATCGGAGATACATCCTAAAGGATGGCACCGACGAGCTTGTCGCCATCCCGGTGAGTCATTTAGGCATGTCATCTCCGGTTTTTCGGCGCTTTCTAACTCTGAGTACTTGCACAGGCGCAACCTAGTAGCCAGAATTCTACACCAGTTGCTCGCTGTTGCGGCAAGTACATGTATACTTTCCGGAAGCCGTGCTCAAAAATTACCGCGCCAGGCTCTACTGGGACCGGGCCATCATCACAGACAGGACTATTCTTGCGAAGAAGCCTGATATTGTGCCGATGGACCGGGCACAGTCAAGGATATTTTTGATCGACATTACCATTCCGTATGACGAGAACCTCGTGAAAGCCGAAACAGATAAATGAACAAAATATCTGGACCTAACTCACGAGCGACATGTGGGGTGATCTGCCGGCCGAAATTATTCCTGTAGTTGTCTCTGTGAATGAGCTAATCCCAGTCAGCCTCTCGAGTCATCTGAGGCGACTGGGACCCCGTGACGGACCGCTCCGAGCTTAAATGCAGAAGGCGGTGCTCCTCGATACCGCCGTCATCGTCTGCCGGTTTCTTTCCCTTTCCTCCTAACCCTCGGCCGTTTGGTCTCCCCTGCCGAGGGCTTCCATCTGGTTGGATCTTATTTATTTATGTATATTTTGTATTTATTTTATTTTATTGATATTTATGTATATTTATCTTTTAATTTTAATTTAAAATTATATATTTATAGAACCCAACCAGATGAGAAAATTATATAGATACCTCAAAAATAATAATAATAATAAGTATTAAATGAAGTGACGACCCCATCGCCTGCTGACGTAACGGTTATGAATGAAATGGCACCGGGTGTGGGCGTCTCCCGTTAAATGACGCCCACCAATATGGATGATGGAATTCGGAAGAACGCGCAAATGGCCGCTGTCTGGAGGCCACCAGGGTGCGTCTGGAGCTGGTGCTGGACGTGACAGCGAACGCCTGCCGAGCGCGAGGTGCTGCATGACCACCGATCAGCCCCTCGCATCCATCATCCCCACCAGCTGGCTTGGGGTCGGCAGGGTCTTCGTGGGCCCAGCAATCGGCACCCACCACTGGTGGAGTACGCCGCATGCGATGGACAATCAAAATGTATACTAACGCATTGCGGGCGTATTTTAGGGTGAAAGGGGGAGAAGTTGGAGGTTTGGCGTATCGGGCTAGGATGCATCGTCTTTTTGCTGAGCTGTAGCTATCTATAACCGTCACAGAGCAAAACTTGGCAGACCGAGTTCGGTATATCTTGCGCTCAAATATATTTGATGACGCCGAACTCGAATGGCTACAACGTGAGGCTGTTCCCTCATCGGATGAAAGTGTTACGGCTGAGGATGCGGCGCCATGCGTAATCGGGAAGTGTGCAGCGTCCGTACTTTTACTTCCTAGCTAGACCGGATGATTCATTCTATAAGGAAGTCATTTCTTGTGATAAAGGACTTACCCCTCTATCCTTTGCCAACGAGCAATGGCAATACCCGGCATTTCAGAGCATTTCCGACCGAGAGACCGTGTGAAAAGAGAAGAAGCTCCACTGGAGGTTCTACAAGGCTCTACATGAACTTTTTGTAGACACAGCAGCCTCCCTCCACTGGCTACGGTTTCATGGCTCGATTTGTCGTAGTTTAAGTAGTTAAGAAAATACCAACTTTCATAACCTCCATCGATGGACTGGCAATGACAGCAATTCGCACTGAAAGAAACAAGTTTAGTTACAAAGTAAATATTCAGTGTCTACCATACGTCTGTGTGGGCAGGAGTAATCGGCCGAACGTTAATTGGTACCTGGAATTTCTCATAAGCAATATCCCAGAGCTTCTAGACGAGGCCGAAATACACATATTGGTAGGAGAAGACCAATGATATGTTGTCCAGCACATTGGACTCTTAAAAGTGCGAGTGCATTTAAATAAATGTTTCTCAGATAACTGGATCGACAGAGATGGGCTCACCATCCCTAGGCCACCTCGACCACCGGATTAAACTCCTGTGGATTTTTTTTTTCGTTTAAGGACGAGCCAAGGAGCTCGTCTACACACATGGGGAAATATCAATCAGAGAAAAGTTAATAAGAAGAATCCATCCGGTTTTTGAAGTTATGAAGTAGGAGATAAAAATTAAAATTACGACCACAAAAGTAAAAAGATGAGGCCCCCCTTGTGTCAGAAAGCTCGGTCAAAATGTTACGGTCAATAATTTATTTTTCGTGTTCGAAACACGAAAATTAAAATTTTGTTTTATTGGTATGTCAAAACTAAAATATTCGTCCGCAATTTGCTTTGTACACCCTAATTCCAAGATTTGACGAGGCGTCTGCGTAAATAATACCTTAAAAAAGGGGCAATAACAATGCATGTTTTAAAATTTTTTTTAACAACCAAGGCTATTTTTTGTGATAACATAAAAACAATATTTTCTAAATTTTCCTGGTTTGTTAGACTTAAATAAATGTTTTTCTAACGATGAAGACGCTTAGAATTTTGTTTTTGAGTAATCACACATTACATAAATAAAAAATAATAACATAGCAAAAAAGACTTCGTCCTAGGCAAATCTTGTTCAATATGTTCAAAATGGTTTACGGAACCATCTTATTTAGCCTTTACATCTATCCTCCAGACTGCCTTTATATTTTACTTCACAAATGTAATACAGAAATATTAACGCATAAAAAACTTCAATAATAAAATTCGAAGCAATATGCACCTCTAATAACCCGTTTTAAATTACATCAACTGAATGTACGAATGCACGACTACTTAATTAAATTTGTTCTATAAACTGAAATTAAATTAAAAGAAAGTCGAAATATAAGCTTCACATCCAGCTCTGCTTCGCACCTATTTAATTAATCAGTGTGAAAGAAAAACTCATATCAATACACTACATTCGCAACGTTGTTTTAAAATAGCTAAATTACAAATATAAGCTAACTTAGTTAAGGTTATTAGTCTTATTAAATGAATAATAAGGCAGTGTTATTTAAAAAAAATATTTCATAAACTTTTATTCTTTACTCAAATCTGGTATAAAATTCATACTAACTAAATATTTGAAAAAATAAAAAAATAAACTACACACACTCACACACACACGATAGCACGCACGGAGGCAAACGCTGCGTAAGAAATCTCTTATTGGATTCAGCTATCCTATAATATTATCCTGAAGTTATCGGAAATGCTGACAGAGTGAAATAAAACAGGGTTGGGCATTTTCTTTAACTTCATTCGAAATAAAATTGAACACTACGGTTGACATTAGTGCCATGCGTAGCTATTATAGCAAATTTTTCCCCTATGAGGTAGTTAATCTACGACGTACCTTTATTTAATTGTATTTTTTTGAAAAGCAATAATGACTGAATGTATGAGTGTTATTCAATAGATATTTTGTCTTTATTCTGAAGTTAGATTCTCGTCAGCCAAACAGTCCTGGTAAGTTTGTAAAGTTACAGCCTGAGAAATTTATTTTTCATATCTGAGAAAGTTATGAAGCAATAAGTCCACCACACCATTCCAGTGCGTATTGGCGAACTATTGAAAGACATATAATATTTGGTATAATTTTGTTCCTCTGAGGTGCAGGTTTTCTCACGATATTTTTCATTACTGACGAGCATGTGGTAAAACATCACTTAAAATTATAATAAACAATTTCATTGAAGCTGGCGGGGATATTACCTAGGTTTGCTCCCCTCTCACGAGTGATCAGCTTGTGAGTCACAATGAATCACTGAAAATATAAACTAAGTTAAAAATTCTTTCAAAGAGATGCTTTGTTTTTTAATTAAGTTCACATAGAAAGGATTTTAAGTAAAATTTTAATTGTTTCGCGTTTATCTAAAGTTTCCATGCAATTCTTATAATCAAATGTCCATAAAACTGTCTTTAAAACTGTTTTTATTGACATTTGATTATAGGAATTGCATGGAATGTTTAGACAAACGCGGAATAACTAAATACAATGAATGCAAAAATAAACATATTGATAAATACTAAACATTAATTGGTTTTTTTTAGTAAATTTTAATTTAATTTAATAGTATATAGTAATTAATTTATTATAGTATTATATAAAGTTTCAAGTTGGGGACAATTACCGATATGAGCGTGTACGGTACGGTATACTATTCTTAAGATAAAACTAAGATGCTCTTACCACTTTTACGCTGATGACGTGTAAATATATACTCAAGCATATGTCAACACTTTATGTGACGCTATTGCCAGACTTAATATGGATTTAACGAATCTCTCCGAAATTGGTCTCACAAGTTTGCTATTAGTGTGAACCCCAATGAGTGCCAAGCTCTAATAATTGGTAGTGTTCCGTTTTTACTAAGCTCAGTGCTTTTAACTGTCTTAGGAACTTTTTTCCAATCAAGGTTAAGATAAATTTAATGCAATATCTTATTTTGCCCTATATTGACTATTCTGATGTATTTTTTCTTGACCTTAACGTGATTTTCCTTGAATAACTGTATCTCGTCAATAACTGTATCCGTTCTATTTTTCGTCTTCGCAAGAGTGATCGTTTATCCTCATTCCGCACTCAGCTTCGAATTTCTCAGCGAAGACACATTAAGATACCTAACATAGTTTTTTCTATTTTATTCGAGAAACACTATCCGAATTATCTGAAACATAAGTTTCAGTTCCTGCGCGACACTCATGACAGACAGCTTTGTTCATCGGAGACTCTTGTTCTCTTGATACCACTTCACCGATCAAGTTTCATATCTTCATCGTTTGCTGTCCAAGCCACGCATCTATGGAATAACTTGCCTGAAAAATGATATATATATATATATATATATATATATATATATATATATATATATATATATTTGTGTATATTTCTATTTGATTTCTTTGTAGTACTAACCTCCTTCGTAGTACTAACTGCCCTAAGGTTGACTGGTAGAGAATGTTTGTAGCATTAAGTCTGCGTTTTGATCCGGTACTAATTAATAAAGTTGAAATAAACATATGAATAAACAAATTTTGCCACAAAGTGATGTACAATATGCAATCAGCGCTGCTAGCGGTGTGTAATGAAAAGATTTTACGATATAACAATAACATCTAGAAATAGCAATGTCGTGTTTAGTTGTTAATATCGCCAAATAATCCATATTCATTGATTTGGTCAAGCTATATCATAATATAGTGAACAAACACTATTAAGTTTTATCAAATACTGTCATTTCAGTTTAAATAATCGAATAAATTATGATTTTATAAATGCTAGGACATGACCAATACATTTATAAAAATCTTTTTATCATCATCATCATCATCATCATTACAGTCCTTCTCAAGTCCACTGCTGAACATAGGCCTCCCCCAAGGTATGCCCTATATTATTACCTTTTTATAATTTAAACTAATTTTGGGCTTTATTTTTAAATATTTTATTCATTTTAATAAAACACATCAATCGTATAAAATAGAAATTAACATCTGAAGGAAGGAAAATACTTACCCCTGTTTTTTTAATTCAGTAATCGAATAAAAGTAGCCTCTAAGTAGCTCCGGGTCACATACTACCTACGCACAAAAATTCATGAAAATTCGTTCAGTAATTTTTGCGTGAATCTTGAAAACACAAACAGAGAGATAAAAATTCCACAAACCACAAATTTCGCTTCAGTGCCCTTTATTTAGTACCCTGGACTTGTTTTTTCCAGAAAATATTAGAATTACAGACACGACTTTTTACAGATTTATTATATGTATAGATATAGAAGATGAAAAACCTATATTTTTGAGTTACATAGTTTATTGAAGGAAATTCAAGTAAAATCTAGAAGTTAGTAAGATAATTTGAAGGTACTTGTTTTTAACAAAATTTTTGTCCTGTGTAGATAATAGATATATAATTTTAGCGTATTATTCATTTGATATCATTACAACATGATATGTTTTGTATTAAAAATATTCCGAGTTATATCATTAAATACATGTAATCAAATATACGATAACTCAGTAGGCATGTTTCATTCAAAGGGAATTTATTAACGACAGCTTTAGATCTTTTTTTTTTTGCGAAAGGCTTTGGGTAACAGTCATACCCATCAATATGTAGGGTTTGATATTTTAATATATTCTACGTTGTTTGATAAGAAAAGGCTTATTTATTTTTACCAGTCTAAATAGCGATATTGATTCGTCTTCTTAAGCGAATTGTAAAAGATTTTTGTGTGCAATTTTCGTTGGTCTTTTATTACTTTTACTACTGCACGGCGAAATTTAGACTATTCAGAAAATCTAGAATCTATACGTTATCAACTTATGCCAAAACAGATGGAATTCCACAGGTCAGTCTAGGAGTATCCTTCCTTTTTCCGTATTTGTTTTAGGATTCTATAGGTAATGTTTGGTAAATATTTTACAGAATCTGTTACATAATTTCTGCTGTCCTATAGACTTAGTGCTTAAACACTATTTATACTATTGAACTTCATTTCAAAAAATAACCTTTTATAAAAAGTCAGCGGCTAGAACAGTACTAAATGTACTTTCTCACATACATAAAATTAACGTCTTTGAAATTTTAGAATTGTGTTTTCATAAAATTTGTTCGTAAAAATATTTCAACAAAATTAAATAGGGGCGTAAAAGTGAAAATCCTTCATAATTAAATATTCACGTCAGCTGAATTCGCAAGCTTTCATCAGAGTCGTGTTCCTGTAAAGAATGTAATATGATTTATTACTCATTTCCTATACGTTTAAGACTAATAAATTGTGTTGACGTCTTATTTACATCTCTAAAAATTTATGTCTGAATCATAAGAATTGATTTAAATATATCAAAAAATGCGTGTTTTATATTTGAAACTTTTTTTGAATGTTATAATCAAAAAATAATTCCCATGTTGTATTATATTAATGATAAAACAATCCATAAATGTTTTCTTCTTTTTTGGCGGCCTAAAGCGTAGTGGCGCAAGTATCTATCATCTCAAACCGCCACTCAGGATCAACTTCAGGACACTGTAATACTAGAGTGCGTGTTTATCTGCACGAGTACTTTGTTTCTACAATCAACCCAGAACAGAAAATAAGGTACAGAAATGAAAGTACATTGCGTTCACTCTCGAAGTATCATTTCAAAATAACAAAACAAGCACACGTCAAAATATAATTAGAAAAAAATCTGTAATGTCTAAACATTATGCAACAATTATATTATATTATATATTTTCACCGACTTTTATGAAAATGTTTACTCGAACACATCAACTTTTACTTTGATACAGTAATGTTGCAGATATTCGTGTCCGTTATTTTATTATCTACTATAAAGTATTTATTATATACCTGGTAGTTAGAATTGATTATTTTATTAAGAAGAGGGAAGAAATGATATGCCTTCCATAAAATCTGGTGTTGCGGTGCGCCGTACAGTAGCAACTGAGACATTAGTCGCCTCAGCAGTCTGTTTATATACGTCTATGATGTTTTTCGAAGTACCTAATTTTTTCATGTAACTAAACACTGAATAGACCATTTGTCGGGATTGTCTATTTAACACCGAATTCTTCCTTCTCTGCTTCTATTCTATCTAAATATATCAAAATCTGAACACTAAAATTATAACAATAAAAATAATTAAAAACAAGAAATAACACAACAATTAATAATAAGGAATACACAAACAACAATTAACAACGAGGTAACAAAAACAATTAACGAAAATAAATAAATTAATAAAGTTATCACTCAAATTATTGCTCGCAAGTGTACGGAAGCCGAATGATACTGTTGCGCGCCTAAGTTGTTGACGTCATGTTGTGACAGGGACGAGAGCATGATACGTAGAGTTTTGTTCACTAGCGTCTTAGTAGCGTGCTACTATGATACATTTGTGATATTTTTTAGTTAACAACAATACAAACTTTGTTACCAAAGTCAATAGAAATCATGTGGGTGTGTTGTGAGGGGGCGCCATCCGTATGATAGTTGCATTGAGGCTTACTGCTTCTTGCGGTATTGCGTCTTGTGATTGATCTGCGGGATGCTGCGCCTGATTCGACGCACTCCTGTGGTTTTGGTCAATGGAGGTATGCGGGTGGTGATGTCTTCTGGGATGTATGGGGGACCTTGGGATGTAAGCCCGACAATAGTCCTAATGATGCTTGTTGCCTTTTGCAGCATTACGTCTCTGCGATGGTTGTTTGGTGGGATACTATTCTCAATGGCGCGCCCAAGTCGGGTCCCTTCATTACGGGGCTGCAGACTGTCTGCCCTCCATGATGTTTTATATAACAACATAATAATATATCTCTGTAACTTTCCCACCTTTGAATGATCGAAGGAAATTTTTGGTGGGATGAGACAAACATGATCGAAATTACATACACTTACATCACGTCTGCAGGAGCATCGGTCTGGCAGGTGGTGGCGCTTACGGAGGGTTTACGACGAGTGTACCTATTTGCCTAAACCGTGTGACGTACATTCACTTTGATTGGATTTGTTCGTATTCTGTATGGCGTTTACACGCATTGACATACGCGACTTCGGTCGATGTTTGAATTTACGCACTAACAAGGGGCCAAGCCTATTTTGCTGGTTCGCCAGTTATTTTGCTGTGGACTACGGTCCAGTTCCCGAATTAGCGTTTCCTTCGGAGTGAGTGCATCAAAATGGTTGGCGCTCACCGCGCACGGCGTGTGTCGAGCCGTGTGCCTCCCCTACATTTTTTTAATAAATGTAGGAGAGCGAAGCCTTTGAATCGGGTATTTTATGTATAAATATATTGTGAGCCGTGGTAGCTCAGTGGTTAACGCTCGCTATAAATATAACAGAACGCGAGTAACCCGGGTTCGATCCCCGCCGGCACCAATGAAATTGTTAATTGCAATTTTAAGTGCTGATTTACCACGTGCTCGGCGGTGAAGGAAAACATCGTGAGGAAACCTGCATGTCTGAGGAATAAGAAAAAAAATATTTCGAAGACATGTGAAGTTCGTCAACACGCATTTGGGCAGCGCGGCGGACACTTCCTTGCCCTAAACCCTCTCAGAAATGAGGGGACGCCTGAGCCCAGCAGTGGGACGTATATAGGCTGTAACTTTACTTTACTTTAACTTTATATTGTGAGCCTTTTCCTAGCGGGAAGGGATGTCATTCTATTCGTATTATTTTCAGCAAAAAATAATCTTTTCATAACTATTTAAAATTGGCATGGCGCTCATTTTTTATAGGATTGGATGACAAACGAGCACGCCGTCCACCTGATGGTAAGTGGTTGCTGTGGCCCATAGACATCTACATATCTCCACAAATACGAATCAAAATACAGATGCGTTGTCACATGTGATATGTAATGCCCCGTTTCTATCAAAAAAGTTCTTCGATTTTCTACACTCACCATACCAAATACAGCAGCGTTAAGCTGCTATTTTACGCTGGTATTCTGTAAGAGCGTGGTCCTTCCCCGGTCGAGCCGACCCATTCGTGCTACAGCTATACCACGAATATAGTTGTAGCATAGCTCCACCACCTATCCGCCTTTTTATTGGTTACATCACAGATAAATACAGCATTCAACATATTAGATACATACAGCTCCATCATTAGATCAACCATATGTCATTATAATATTGCATTATCGTATTAGACTTGCAAAAAAGGGTACTCGGGTGGCAGTTTCGTACTGGTAGGCGTAGTGTAGGTTAACCTCCCACTAGATGGAGTGACGACCAGGTAAGATATGCAGGAAGTTAACAAGTATGAATAGCGGCGTAAAATAGCAGCTGATGATTGATGACGATGAATTAAGATGCTGCTATGTTTCGTAAAGTGAGTGTAGAGAACCGGAGACCCGCTTTACTGGAATCGAGGCATTCCATCTTAGTCCTCAGGGGTGGCAACGCATTTTCATCTTAATCCGGGTTAAATGTAAATGTCTATGGGCCACAGCATTCACTTACCATCAGGTGGACTGTGTGCTCGTTCGTAACCCAAATTCTATTAAAAAAACGTCTATGGATGCAGGTGGCTCTGGACTGATCTTTGTGTTATTCTTTGGGGGAGGCCGATATTCAGCAGGGGACTTATGAAGGGCTGTAATGATAATGATTAGACGTCCGTCATATTGGATGTACAATAACGTCACATTAGTTATTGTGTCTCATTCCACAAGCCCTTTTATTTGATACCCATGTTATAGAATTAACTATGGAAATTATAAATCGCCACTTTGTGTAGTACGCCATTTTGGATATAGAATGACGTCACGTTACCTATTGTGTTTTGCTAATGAAGCCCTTTCATTTGATATCCATATCATAGGGGTTTCAGTGGAAATGATATATCTTTATTTTGTAACTTTCACCATATTTATTTTGAATAATTTGACTTTTATTATTGTGTTTTTATTAATCAAATACAATCATAAGATATCCATATCATAGGGGTTGATATGTATATGATAAACGTCTGCCAGCTATATTGGATTAAAAAGCCAGCCTTTAAGTAATAATGCATTGTCCTGAGAACCAAACGTGTGTGAAAAATTTTAACCCGATAGCTTTAGTAAAAATGGATAAAATAGTGATTTCAAAATTCCAGGACATACGAATAGATACTCGTACAAGTAAAGTTAAAAAAAGGTTTAAAAAAATACTCGGAAAAGATACTTGCGGGAGATCTTATGAGAAGCGGAAATAAACTCAAAAATAGACTATTTGGCCCTCAACAGTTACATTTTAACTAATATAATATTTCATTCCCCCATATCTTTTTTTATAAAACCTACCTCTTCACTAGGAGTTTCTCCTGTATCTTGGGGATAGTTTGCTAACATAAACTTTAAAAAGACAAAATCCAGCCATTACCGAACATCCAGACCCGGAATAATTAGTTGTAGGCCATACAAATACTTTTTTCGTGCGGGATTTAAGTATTTACGCAAAGTGAATTTTTCTGACATTTTCCATATTTCCCATTAGGTCAATCACGAGTTAAAATGAGGTGATGGATCCCACTACGACCACAACACACTCAACCTTGATAACAATCATCAACAAAGACGACAGTAATAAAATAGTTACAAGTTTTACATAACATTATAAAAAAAGGAAATCGAAGTTTTACTTTGAATTCATATAATATTATGATTTTTGTGGTTTAATTAAATCTAAATAGTAGCAATGTATAATAACGAGTTCTTGACATAAAATCAAACAAACTAAATAAAAATTTCATATTATTCCAGTAATGTTTGTTTGATATTGTATATGTAGTCCACGAAATTTGTCTAACTATTTAAGCTCTTATCACTTGACAAATATCCCCAAATATAAGCGATGGGGGACCTATTTTCAGTAATGGACTTTAGAAGGCTGTTACGATAACGACGAATAAAAATTTATTTCATTTAAAGTACATTTACTTAATTTCTGAAATATGTAATGTAAACCTACAGCATATTTTAAATTATTTAACCCAACAGTCCCAATCTGTGCACGACATGGTACAGAACTTGTCACGGGAAATGATGCAACGCTGAGTTTTCTATAAACTGAAAGCACACCAGTACACGTGCGCATTAATTTATATTTATTGTGGTAGTTAAGTAAATTACTGTAAAGTTACTAGTTTGCCAAAACTGTGTATAAATTTTTCAAAATCTATAATTTTTTTATTATTTCGATTTAATGAGACCTCGATTTAAAATCAACTTAAGCATAAAATGACTTAAAATGTTTATGTTTGGATACTTGTCGCAACTTGTCCGAAGATAGGAGAGATTATGGAGTACTTAGAGGATATCTATTTTTCTCCTATCACTTGACAAAAATCGAGCGCGAACATTTGTAAATAAAATCGGCTACGTTAGCCATGCACGAGCACATCAACTACAGGATCGGAGTTGAAGAGGTCGCCGTGGCCGAAATCGGTCGAGGAATATATATAGTACCTGGGTAAAAGGTTTTTGTAACAATCCCACGTATTACATGTGAAGGGGGGACGCCCATTTTCGGCCATGGGACGCCCAACAATGTGAATTTTTAAAAAAAAATATTCTTTATTTACATAACATAACATAAACACTCACGGCTGTCACCCAGAGGGGTAGGCAGATCGATAAATTTTCGCCTAGGACGTCCCTTTCCGACTCTGCCATTCACTTCTGCAACATAAATTTTCTTTGTCACTCTTTCCTCATTCATTCTTTCCACATGACCAAACCACCGAAGCATTTCTTTCTTAATCCTGGTCACAACATCATCTTGCAAACCACACTCTTCTCTTATTACACAATTCCTTACCCTGTCGTTCAGATTCAGTCCTAACATACTCCTTAAGGACCGCATTTCTACTGCGTTGATTCTACTCTCGTGCTTCTTCTGCCACACCCAACTTTCACTACCATACGTTAAAGTAGGGACCAACACAGCATTGTGAATTGCTATGCGTGCCTTTTTTGACACATTTTGACTCTTCACAATAGAGTGCAGGGCCCCATTTACTCTATTTCCCGCATTCATACGTCGTTCTATATCCTTATCATATCTCCCATCCTTGCTAAATACGCAGCCCAAATATACAAACTCATCTACTTGCTCGATCAACTCCCCTTCTATTCTTATTTCACAAATCGTTATACTTTCTTCTCTTTCAAAAACCATAACCTTCGTCTTACTTGCGTTCACTTTCATACCCCTTTCTTTTAATGATCTGTTCATTAATGTAACCATCATTTGCAACTCGGCCGCCGACGACGCAAGGATAACTTGATTATCGGCGTACAAAAGGCATTTGACGGTTAACTCACCCATTCTTAATCCGCATTCTTCAACTTTCAAGTTTTGTAAACAACTGTCCATAAATAGGTTGAACAGCCACGGGGAAGCCACACAGCCCTGTCTGACACCTTTATGGATGTCAAACCAGTCCGAGTAGACCCCGTTGATCCTAACACAAGCACTAGAGTCCCTATAATGCTTTATTTATGGTTATTAATCGTGGTATTCTTTTATCCTCAAACAATGGGAATATTTTTGCACAAATTAAAAGTACCGGAAACATAATAATAAAAATTAGGTAAATCATTATGTCATTAGTTTGTGAATAAAAAAAAGTGTTGCCAATCACAAAACACATTTAAAAAATCGATTCTCTTTTTCGATCGATTATTTACGGTGTCATCATTACAGTGCTAATATAATTTTTAAATAATTATGATGTTACGATAATTAAACAAGCGAATTACTAGCTGATTTCCAATTAATTCTTTAGAGAGTAACAAATGCTACGGCACAATTTAACTGTTAATCTTAACCGATCTTCTTTGAAAACAGATAAGAACTGTTATTCTTATCTGTTTTTAAAGAAGATCGGTTAAGTTATTCTTATCTGTTTATAACAATACATTTAAAATAGAATCATGTTATGATAACGAAACAAGTTAGTTTCCAGCAGATTTACCATGAATCCTTTAACCTTTTGAGCTCCAAAGTCGCCTATACTTGCCCAACACCTGCGGGCCCTGAGCGCCAACGACGTCTATAGTTGACAAAAAACCCGGCTCCCAAAAATATGAAATATAGATATTGGAAAATTATTACAGGTATTTTAATTCTACACTCCTCAATATAGGAATAACCCAGCAACATGTGAGTATAAAAAACAAGTCTTCTAGAGCCACAAGTACTAAGAAACATTGAACTAATAAAAATGGATTTTTATCTAAGCAAATACTATGTCCACCACGCCAAAGTCGTCTATGGTTGACCGCTAGTGTCAAACGCGGGAGGCATAGATTTCTTGAAAACTATCCAAAATTCAGCTCAATGGTGTTTTTTTTTCTATTATTATTGATATTTGAATAAAATTAAAGGTTAGAAACATAAAACTATAATTAGCTACATGAATAAAAAAATGTTATCAGATTATCTTCGCATAATAAATCTAATATCTCAACTCTAGCGCATCTTTAGCGCGTCATCGAAAATCAGTTCACTGGGCACCGTGATCAAGGATAGACGACACCCTGATGACGTCATAAGTGATTACCGAGAAAAGTAGAGCAATGCAACATGAACGATTCCTCAGAACTCATTCGGATTTTGGAAAGCGTCGATGATGATGAATTTTGATTTTTGATTGATTGGTGAACAAATATGTTTATTTATTCCATGACCAAGATTTTAGTATTATAAGGCTGATTTACCTAGTGCGAATAATTATATACAATTGTTGATTAATGAATAATTATGTACCTTTTTTAATAATAATACAAAATTACAATTAATGTTTTTTTACTTAGGGTGTGAAGAGCAATTTTTCATTTTGTGTTGTGCCATTTTCTTTCTCAGTCTCAAAATCATCTAGCAGCATCAGCATCATATCAAATCCCCATTGTCATAAGAGTGTAAGACTTTTCTTCTGTGCGTCACTTGGCCTACGCCTTCCCCGACACATAAAATATTATGAATCTACGTCTGTATATTTCGGTTAGATCGATTTTGTAATCGATACACAACATTCTAAGAATGTTTCAAAAAGGAAGGTCAGCTACGCCGTTGTCGTCCAGTTGCGACAGTGTCGTCACTAGGATGGAGAGAAGTGCTGTGGTTTACCTTTTTTTTCATAGAAGAAGGGGCAAACGAGCATGTGGCTCACCTGATGTTAAGTGACTACCGCCGCCCATGATCAACCGCAACACCAGGAGAATTGCGGGTGCGTTGCCGGCCCTTTAGAAAGGAGTAAGCTCTTTTCTTGAAGGTCCCCAGGTCGTATCGGTCCGGAAAAATCGCCGGTGGTAAACTATTCCACAGAGAGGTTGTACGTGGAAAAAAACTCCTTGTGAAACGTACAGTGGTGGACCGCCAAGTATCCAGATGGTGTGGATGGTATCGGGACGTTTGACGTGTAGTGCGTTCACGAAATTTGGCGGCTGGGAATAATCGAAACAATTCCTCAGAGCACTCCCCGTGATAGATGCGATAAAATACGCAAAGAGATGCAACATCTCTTCGCAGCGCCAGTGAATCGAGCCGATCGGAAAGCACTCGGTCGTCGACGATTCGAGCCGCTCTGCGCTGGATGCGGTCAAGTGGATGAAGCTGGTACTGGGGAGCCCCAGCCCAGAGATGGGAACAGTATTCCATGTGCGGCCGAACCTGCGTCTTGTAAAGTTGCAAGCGGTGTACCGGAATGAAATACTCTCCCGCTCTGCTGAGCACGCCAAGCTTTTTAGAGGCCAATTTGGCCTTCCCTTCCAAGTGACCACGAAACTGCACGTCAATCGATATGTCGACGCCGAGGATTCCGATACTGGCTGAGGCAACAAGGGGAGTGATTTGAAACTGAGGGGATACGACAAAGGGGTTTTTTTAGCGGTTAACGCGCAAACTTGTGTCTTCTGGGGGTTAAACTGGACTAGATTTAGTCGCCCCCAATCCGAGACTCTGTCCAGCAGAGACTCGACTTTAGACACAAGTTTGTCCCGGCACTCGGAGACGTTTTCCCGAGAAATATTGGCTCGGCCGGTGTAAAGAGCATCACCAGTGCTGTCATCTGCATAGCAATAAATGTTACGGGTACGCAACATGTCATTGATATGCAGAAGAAACAGCGTTGGCGATAGCACACAGCCCTGTGGAACACCAGCATTAATAGGCTTGCAATCGGAGCTTGCACCGTCTACAACGACCTTGATGCTCCGATCTGCAAGAAAGCTGGTGATCCAATCGCACAATTTCTCGGGAAGCCCATAGAAAGAGAGCTTCGAAAGAAGCGCTTTGTGCCAAACCCGATCGAAGGCCTTCGCAATGTCCAAACTAACGGCCAATGCCTCCCCCTTGAACTCTACTGCCTCCGCCCATCTGTGAGTTAGGTAGACCAGAAGATCATCAGCTGACCGACCACGGCGAAAACCGTATTGGCGGTCACTAATCAGCTGGTGATCTTCAAGGTACCTCATGAGCTGGCAGTTTAAAATGGACTCCATTGTTTTGGAGAACAAGGAGGTGATGGCGATTGGTCGGTAGTTGGACGGGTCATGGCGGTCGCCTTTTTTAGGGATCGGGTGGACGTAAGCCATCTTCCATGATTTTGGGACTACGCCTAGGGAGTAGGAGTACCGGAAAAGACGCGTTCAAACCGGTGCCAACTCTGAAGCACACGTCCTTAGCACAATTGGGGGGATTTCGTCAGGCCCACTCGACTTGTGGATGTCCAGGGAGAGGAGTGCTTTGCGAACCGAGCGCTGTGTGAAGTGCACTTCCGGCATGGAGCACTCACACCGCGGGATGGTCGGCGGAGTACTCCCCCCGTCATCGAGAGTCGAGTTAGACGCAAAGAAAGAGCCTAGAAGATCGGCTTTCTCCTTTGCGGTATGGGCCAGTGAGTCGTCCTCCCTGTGCAGAGATGGAAGAGATGGCTGACAGAAATTCCCCTGGACAGCCTTGGCGAGAGACCAGAATGCACGTGTTCCAGAAGGAAGGCGAACTAGTTTCTCGCCAATTCTGCCTATGTGCTCTGACTTTGTTTGGCAATGACTCTTTTGAAGGACCTAGAGGTGGAATTATACTTACGCTGGTGTTTACATCCCGGGACGCTGATGCATCAGCCCAGGCTTGGTAGCACTCCTGCTTATAGCATGATGCTATTTTACAGGAGCGACCAAACCATGGCTGAGAATTGCCTCCAATGGGCACCACAGAGGAAGGAATAAAAAGTTCCATACCCTTAAGTACCACATCAGCAACAGAGTCCGCAACAACGTTGGGATCATCCGGCGAGAAGCAAATCCGCCCCCAAGGGTAGGATGCAAAGAAAGACCGCATCCCATCCCAATCGGCTGACCTATAGTGCCAAACACGGCGGCAGCCTGCAGAATGCAACCGCGATTTCAGCGTGAGTGGCACCACACTCCGGACCAGACAATGGTCCGAGGAGCCTAAAGGGGCGTCGACGGAAATCTGATATCCGTCCGGGTCAGAGGTCAGCAGAAGGTCCAACAGGGAAGGTGCATGATCCTCCACATCTGGAATCCGCGTAGACGAAGTAACCAGTTGTGTCAGACCATATGCCAAGGCAAAATCATGAACAGATCTCCCCGCATGATCGGTTAAACGTGAACCAAGCCATTCGGCGTGATGGGCGTTAAAGTCGCCGAGGATCACGATCTCTGCGGAGGGGATCTGCTGTAGCAACGAATCTGCAGCCATTTGGACGTGGTCGAATAGTCGGTCTGTTTCAGCATTACCGCTATGGGACCTATAGAGGCACCCGTAGACGCGCGGATGGTCGTTGCTGTCTACGCGTAGCCAAAGGATGGACAGGTCCGAACCTTCAAGTCTGCCGAGGCGTCGAGAGCAGATGTCCTCTCTGACGTAAACGCAAACTCCAGCCCGAGGCACAAAGGAGTGTTCCAGTTTGTACCCCGGGTAGGAGAGATACGAGACATCAGCCGGAGAGGATACCTGCGTCTCGGTCAGAAAGAGCAGAGCCGGCCTCGCCGTCTCGAGATGGTAGTGGACGGCGTTTAGGTTAGAGTGAAGTCCCCTGATATTGCAGAAATTCACGGACAGCGTGGCAGGGGTCGCCTTGGTCTTGTTGCTCCGTTTGCCCCTAGCAGTTGTAGTCTTGAGCGGAATTTTGCCCCCCCCCCCCCAGAGTACGCGGGGCAGCCTGAGCACCCACGCTCAGAAGTGGAGAAACATGGTCGTGGATGCTCAGCGAGGGATTCTCCAGGGGTGCTGGTACCCTCCTGGGGTAGTCGATCATTATTTAATCCCGCTACCATGTTGGTGGGGGGATTTGGGCCTCCGGCCACCTGCACTCACCAGACGAAACGCGGAAGCAGAGCTTCCACTTCACGCCGGTATTCTGTGAGGTCGTGGTACCACCCCGGTTTGAGCCGGCCCATACGTGCAACAGCAAAGCTGCCGCGTGGCTCTACCACTGTTAAAACTTACTACTACTATTTACTACTATTTTATTGTTATTGTTTGTTTTTTATTTATGTTTATATGTACAAAGTACACATATAAACAGAGTGGAAGACGGCACAAGATTAAATAGAACATACAGTTTATTAAGAGTCATTTATAGCATAAAAAACCAACAAAAACAAGTTATTTCACGTTATCGACATATCAACTCTTGGCAACACTATTTTGTTTTGGCGCTTTGGCGTACAGGACACGGTAATGCGTTTTTGGCGTGGCGCTCAAAAGGTTAAAGCTTAACAAAACGCAACTACACAATTTAACTGTTCCTAAAAATACATTTCAAATAGCATTTAAATAAATAAAGGAAAATATATTATAAAAAGCCTGCAGAACTTAAAGCGCCTCAAAGATTGTTTTTTTAGCGATATTATTAATCGAATAAAAATCGATATCCTTTCATCGATTTTATGTCAGGTAAGTGGCAACATCGAGTCTGAGAGCTAAGCCCTGTCATAGAATGAAATCACAATTCAGTTCACAACTATAGTCATATATATAAATAGTCACATGTAGAATTCATTTGCGTGTTATTTTGTTTGTTTTTATTTTTGTGAACTTGTTATCGAAGTAAAGAACAAGCGTTATAATTGGACTCTGCCATTTTATCCCACCCTACTGACCACGGCCTGAACATGGACCCCGCACTTACAAATTTCGAGTGATAGTGTAGTATGCCACGCATGTTGGACTGCAACCTGGAATCAAATACGACATCCAACTAGCGAACAGGAAAATTCACCAATTATTAGTCATGGACATGTATGTATCAGCTGTGGCAAGTCACTTTTGAGAATAAGATCACACACATTGTTTGGGTCTGATTCTCCACGTGAGGAACTCATAAGGAATGAAATTGCCCATCAAATTGCACCACGTGAGGTACGTGTTCAACATTTTTTAATTTATTAAGTGTGTGTTCTCATATCTGATAGTGATACATGTTTTTACTCTGATTACATCCACACAAACTATATCTGACAAACATACAAGCTTATTTATAACATGGCGATAAGATTAGCTTGTCACCACCAGGTAGAGTGCTACCGTTTTTACCAACTACCAAGTAATGAGACAATTGATTTTTCATTGTTTTTGGACTACTGGTAGTTTTAAGTGCTTAATTATTAAATAATATAAGCCATTAAATCTGCTTTTGTGCAGTAACAATTAACTTGATAAATATTTTATATGTATTTGAGTTTAAAGGAAACAAATCTATTTTATTTTTATTTAGTTCACTTTTTCACTTTTGTATTTAATATTATTTCAGTTGCCATCGTCATCTCGTGTGTGTCATAATTGTTGGCGAAGGTTTGATAGAGCAGCATCACATTCAACTGCAGAACGGGAACCATCTGAATCATCCAGTTCATCCTCGTTGCAATCTGAAGTCGGTAATGTATTGCACCCAGATCAACAAAGCTTAGATCATATATCACATAGTATACTGCTGCCTAATTATGTAAGAGCACCATTAACACAAAATCAATGTTTTTTTCCTGGTTGTAACGACTCCAATCGACTCATTGTTCCAACAGCGTTGCGGGTACGTCTTTTTTGCGATTACAATTACTATGTACCTCCAGAATGTAGAATCTGTAACTACCATTTAAATAGTAACTCTTTGGATTTACTTTTAGAATCAATATATAATCCAATTAAAACATTTAGTGCAGCACAAATTGAAGATTTTGCTACATTATTGAAAGATAATATGCATAATCATATAGACTTTGAAAATATTGACAGTATGCCTGAGCACACAGTACATTATTATCTAGGCTTATCAAAGGCACAATACCAACAAATTCTCTCTGTAGTTCCTAGACTGTCAAGTAAACATAGGGGTTGTTTTGTACTTGCTGCATATTTAATGAAGAGAATAGGAGATAGTGACGAACGCATCTCAGCATTATTGCAAGTGCCAAGAAGCACATTAGAGCGGCTTATAAATATGGCCCACGAAATAATTAATCAGGATTTTGTTCCTATGAATTTGGGCATAAATCATATATCCCGAGCAGAAATAGCTCAAAGAAATCTTCTCATTCCAAATGGACTTTGTGGGGGAGAAAATAGGAGGCCTGTCATAATTGCCGATGGTACATATATATACATAGAAAAAAGTTCCAATTATTTATATCAGAAAAAAACTTACTCATTACACAAATATAGCAATCTTATAAAGCCTTTCCTTTTTTGTGTGTAGTGATCGTTACATCATAGATGTTTTAGGCCCTTATCCTGCAACAACCTCAGGTGCGGATATCATAAGTAATGAATTTGGTAATGAATTCAGTTCATTAAGGCAATATTTTGAATCTGGAGATGTATTCATCCTAGATAGAGGCTTTAGGGATTCATTGCCTCTTTTAGAACATTGTGATTATCAGGTTCATGTACCTTTGTCTCCACCCGATGGTGAATCTCAGTTAACGACTAGAGAAGCTAATAAGTCCAGAGCCGTGACTATGTGTCGATGGGTAGTCGAGGTGGTGAATGGCATTTTTAAAACTCAATTTAAAATAATTCGCCAAAATTATTTTAACAGGGCTTCTAAACATTTGATGATAGACTTTGCTGTGGCTGCTGCTCTAATTAATAAATTCTACACTAAAATAAGAGACAGGGATGATGCGGCTCAAATACTTGAAATAGTTCACCAAAATATGGAGACAAATAATGATTTGTCTGAGTATGTTAGGGAACGAAATCTAAATAAAGCTAGGGCAGACTTTAGAAATATAAATGTAGACTCTGAAAATGTTAGGGAATTTCCTGTTTTAACTTACAATGATTTAATATTCATTGCTTGTGGCACATACCAATTAAAGCAAGCTCGCTCCTATTATGGTGAGCATATTAGATTTAATGGTTGCTATCGGATAGAATTATGTAACAACCACAGGAGCAGCATTACGGAAGGAATAAACTTTAGCCCTAGCTGCTCTTTACTTAGGGCTAGAATTGCAAGTCGACACATCAGTCGTAAAGTATATTTTATATATATATTTTAATTAGTGGCAATGATTCTGGTAGAAGTGCAATTAAAAAGTATTGTTGCAATTGTATTGTCGGCCGTCGAACGGTAGGATGCTGTGCCCATGTTATGACAGTAATTTGGTATTTGGGTTGGGCACGGCATCAGTCTAATATTTCGCCTCCTGCTCAATTCCTGGATAATGTATTGATTGTGTATGATACAAAAGTTGTATAAGATTGTATATATAAGATAAGATTCTTCGTACGTGGTAGGGTCATGCTGCAGTTATAGTTGTAGCATGAATGGGTCGGCTCTACCAGGGAAGGACCACGCTCTCACAGAGTACCGGCGTAAAATAGTAGCTTAATGCTGCTGTGTTTCGGATAGGGAGTGTAGAGAACCAGAGACCCCGGCAACGAGGCATTCCATCCTAGTCCTCACGGGTGGCAACGCATCTGTATTTTGATTCGTAATCGAGGATAGATGTTGATGTCTATGGACCACAGCAACCACTTACCATCAGATGGACTGTGCGCTCGGTTGTCACGCTATCCTATAAAAAAATCATAAAATAAATTAAAGATCTGATCAAAACTTGATTATGATATTAGGTAGTTAGTTTACGACGGGCTGTTTTCCGCAACTCCACGTCTAAGCGTGTATTTTGCGTGTGGGCAGGAATAATGTCATTATTAAAGGCAAGAAATAATAAAAAGTTATATATAATTCCTATAATATAATAATAATTAAGTTAATTTGCGTCAACCCCCCTTAATTCCCTTACACACATTAGTGTTTAGAAGAAAGGATGTGAGGCTAATGGGTCTCTAAGATTTAGGATTTGCGTATACACTCCTACCTGGTTTGGGTATGAATGTGACTCTCACTTTCATACCCAAACCCTTGGAACACATCTCATTATGACAACAAGTCTGCCTATTAAGGCCTTCCCCCCACCACCACAGTAGGAGTGCTGGGAATCTGCTGACAGGTCCTGCTAGCTTATTGGAGAGGAAATTATGAATTTTTCCTGCGCCCTCTTTTCCCAAAAGAGGGTCGCTTCCGATACGGCATAAGAAGCTTAAACATCCAGTTGCCAGTCCCAATGGCGGTTTTTAGAGGGTATCACTTAGGTTCCCCCGGTAAACAGTGAGTCCCTCATAATCACGATAGACCGGCTATCGTGGTATGCGTAATGCATTTTCCGCCTCGCTGAAAGGGTAGCCCTTTCCAATTGCTTCGGGCGCAAAAAAAAACCAATGGATTTTTATCCATTGTTACCACTCTGTGCTAAATTCCATTCAGTGATTATGATATTATACTAGAGGCAAATAATTCCTTAGCATTCCCAGATGTGTTAGTCATCCGAAATTCTATTAACACCATAGGTTACACTGTATATAGAAAAAAGTCCCATACAAACCAATATTTAAACGGTGAATCTCACCATCATCCTTCACAGTTAGCTACCGTGGGCAACTCTTTGTTACAGAGAGCTCGGAGAGAGGAAGAGATCTGTGAGCGCAAACACCTGGCTGCCGAGCTTCAGCACGTCAAGCAAGTTCTGCACGACAACAAGCTTCGGGTCCCGCACCTATGTCACAGTGACCGAGTGAAGTCGGGCACAGTCGAGCATGTGCCTGCTGTACTACCATATTTGAGGTATTACGAACAGAGTGAACAGAGGTGTTACGGACAAGATGGATGGCTACATCTTGAAGCGGGCTCCTATTAGAACATTCTACAAGCCGCTGAAGAAGATACATATAATATCAGATTTGATAGACCACAAATCCTCGCGAAAGAACATCTATTCCTGCCAAGGATGATATGTGAGGCTATTGAAATTAAAAACATTCTAATTTCAATAGAGAAGGAGGCTGTGTACTCCCACCTGTTTGGGACCCTGTAATTAATAAAATTAAAACTAAACCCAAGCATACCACGCAAGACTTCAAGACAGTAAGTTAATTCTGCGTAAATCGGACCATAAATAGTTATTAAAAAGCTGAAGTTACTCCAAGTTAACACTGATTTCGGTACACCAGTCACCTCAATCCCCCATGACCATGTGTGCTGGAAAGCACCCGAAACGTCGGGAATTAAAAATCAAAGAAATTAAACGCGATAAAATCGGTAAAATTAGTTGTTAAAAAACTGTATTTGTGAAAATAAAAACTTTTATATCTTAAAATTCCCGACTTTTTTTAAACCAATTTCTTAACCATTTCATTCTTTTAATTGTATATTATCATATCTATATGCTTTTATATGTGGGCACCCATGGCCGAAATGTCTATGAAGAGTGGGCATTCTCCTTTATACTAAAACGTGTTGAATTACATACCCAAACAACACTTATTATTCATTCCTGCTTTGAAAAATTACAGTGAAATAACTATTCTACACGTATACAGTAGCATGACAAACGAACAAGACCGTGATGTGTTTATACAACAAAGGGATGGAGATATGCAAATCGTCTGGTTTTCCGATTTTCCAAAAACATTGATGAGACATTCTCCAAAATGTATCCTAAAAAAGGCTTAAATTTGGCTACTCTGGTCTTTTGTTCGAGACTGACATGATCGGATCTTACCAAACTGAGACCAGCATTAAAATCTTCTCTATTAAGTCCACATTTGCTAGGTGCTATTGACAATCTCAACCTAATTGTGCCAGCAGCGAAATGCGAGTCTAGTAATGCTTGGAGTTTGTGGATTTTACATTAGAATAAGTGTTGAGCTTAGCCTCGTTTCTTTCATACCGTATTCTCTAACAAAATATAAATTTATATAATACGTTCTGTCTCATTGCTAAATAATTATGGACTACGGAAATAAATTATATGTAAGCCTTTGGGCTAGCGCGTATACTTGTTAGGCCAGGCATGTGCCAACCATGTTAGCTACCTATCACCTCTTTCGCAATTTCCATCAAAATACTTTTTTTTTGGTAAGAAGTGATTTTTTTAAAGTTATTTGGCATTTGGAAGATTATTTTAAATCAGTTTTCTGATTATAATAAAGTCTTCCTACGTAACCTAGGTCACTCCTGGCATTACTCTCACCTGTGCGTCAAGTCTGATCACAATTGATTTAGAAAATTCCTAGATTTGCCTGGACAGATAAACAAACGAAATTGTTACTCGTGTCTTAATAGTATACAAACATATCCCTTAGATTAATTAAAGAAGCCACTTAATTCGCATTATTTTGTCAAAAACAAATATAAATTTTTCATAATGATACATTGGAAAATACGCCTGATACAAAAAGTTAAAGGTGTATGTATTATTAAAATTTGAATATTGTATTAATTTCAAATTCCATTGTAATAATGAATAATACCTAAATATGACAGGTTGTTAGCGCAGTGGTTTAACTTGCCTCTGGCGCTGCAAACCACGGATTTGAATACCGCACGGAACAACTATTTTGCATAATATAAAAATAATTGGTTCAGGTTTAAAAAAATCATGTGCTTTTATAAATGTGAAACGTCTCCATGATATTGGAGAGTTTCTTAGTATTTAATTTTGTTATTTTCTTAGTAAATTTTGCAATAAAAATTATTTTGTAAAATATAAATATCTTATTTTTTTAATAAATACATTATTATGAAATAAATTAGTAAATTCAATGATATATATTATTGTTTATTATTACTTTATTGTTTAAATTATTATTGTCTATTGTGTTATTGTGACTGAAAACACACCGTTGCAACCGGATACAACATTTATTTTTAGAGACTATTAAATTATATTTATAAAGATATAGGACTAGGACTTTAATAAATATATTTATAATATATTTATTAAAGTCCGTTTAACCGTTTGTGCGTTATTACGTAACAAATGTACAAATATAATTTACAAGCACTCACATAACAATTTGTAATATCAGCTCAGATTGATATACTTAGGCGAAAAGTTTCATTTCAACAATTAAATGGTGGTCGTTGTTGGTTGCGTCTAGAATATATGAGTCAATGGGTTGCGTGCGTTATTCGAAGGACTTGTTTTCTCATTACTCGCTTATTTTAAGATAGTAATAAGAAAACAATTAGTATGTAGTAGTAAAGGAAAAACTTTATCTGTTAATAAATTAAAGATAAAAATAACAAGCATGCATTTACAAATGTTCTATAATGGAATTAAAAACAGCACAATGCAATACATTTTAGTTTTAAATATAAATAATAAATGAGAAATACGACAACTTTCTTTCAATGACTGCATCAAATGCGCACAATGCAACGTGCAGACTGACGGTCGAGGCTCTGGCAACAACGTGGTGGTGAAAAATGTATCTAAAAATATGGTAGTGATGAAAAAAATATACAAAAATTATTGGTTACAGTAAAAATGTGGTATCACTCTTGAGAACTAAGATTGAAAGCTTCGTTGCTATTAAAAAGAGTTTCTGGTTCTCACCACTTACCATATAAAATACACAAATGAAGCAGCTACGTGATGCTATTTTACGCTAGTATTCTGTGTGAACGTGGCCTTTACCTAGTCGAGCTAACCCACATCCAATACGCTGTAGCGTGATTGTTGCTTTTGTGAACTACATAAAGAATATATATTTGATTAACTTGTCAAGTCCTGCCGGTCCACATGTGGCTCCCCCCGTAATAAATTTGTAGACCTCTACAATGATTATAGTAATATTTAGAGGGACCTCTCAGAACCACAGAGTACATTTCTCAGAACCAGTGATAAGAGTGCTCAGAACCCTTATTTTTTAATGTTTTATATTTAAAATTATACAACTGAAATTCTAAAAATGTTGTTAGAATTAGTCTCGTTACTAAATTATGCTTCTTCAAATTAAGAGAATTTACTTAAAATACAAGTTTCCGCTTTTACTTAGGCGTCGCGTTTACTTAAACTTTCCTTCGGCGAGTGAGTGCAAGAGGCAACAACAAATTTTAAAACTAAAGTGGGTACAAAAGTAAGTTTGTTGTTAGTTTTCTATCTAAAAGGTAAGTAATTACACTGTCTTTAAAAGTAATTAGCTCATATTTTAAACGTATTTTTTTTTCTTATTATTTATTTCTTTTTATCAAAGTAATTACCAATGCAATCGATATATTTTTACAAAAGCAGTGGCAGTTTATTGATGTCCTTCTTGAAGAAATCAGCCAGATGGGTTCTCAACAACAAAAACAAATTGTTCAAGAGCACTTAGTACTGCCTCTCGGGTATTGAACTTTACACCTTATAATGGGTTTGGAGGAATGCATGGCTCTAGAGATATCCTCATAGATTTCCTTCACCTCCTCATCAGGATGTGCAGAGGTTGGTGATGATGATAATAAAAATTAAACGTGACAAATTTGTAAAACTAGTTCTCTGTCTCTAAACAATTTTATATACTTAGTCTCTAAACAATTTTATATACTTAGTTCATGTATGAAGTAAAGTAGTTGGAACAAACTGCATATGAAATATAAAGTTTGAGTCAACACTATAAATTACGTAAAAACACAAAGAAAGATGCCCATTTTTCACCTGACTGTGTATGGAAATAAATTAAATCTTAAAATTCAGCTAATTAATTGATTAAAACTACTTTTACGGATTTTATCGCGTTTTATTTATATTAATTTTAATACCCGACGTTTCGGGTGCTTTCCAGCACCCATGGTCACGGGGGACTGAGGTGACTGATGTCCCGATGTCAACGTTAACCCGGAGTACCTTCAGCTTTTTAATTATTGTCTTTGGTCCGATCTACGCAGAATGAACTAACTGTATTTTGAAGTCTTGCAGTGGTATGCTTGGGTTTAGTTTTAATTTTATTAATTATAGGATCCCAAGCAGGTGGTAGTACCCAGCCTCCTTCTCTATTGAAATTAGGATGCTTTTTTTAATTTCAATAGCCTCACGTATCATCCTTGGTAGGAATCGATGTTCTTTCGCGAGGATTTGTGGTCTATCAAATCTGATGTAATGGTTGGGGCCATCTAGAATATGATCGCAAACTGCAGACTTCCCGGAACATTGATGCTTCACGTCAGCTATGTGTTCTTTTACGCGGGTTCTAATTGATCTCTTCGTTTGCCCTATATATGAGAGACCATAATCACAATTAAGCTTGTACACTCCTGCATCTTGTAGAGGAATATGACACTTGACGGATGGTAAGAACTGACTAATCTTCTTCGGCGGCTTGTAGAATATTCTAATAGAAGCTCGCTTCAAGATGTAGCCAATCTTGTCTGTGACACCTCTGACATATGGTAGTATAGCAGGCACACGCTCGACTGTGGCCGGCTTCACTCGGTCACTGTGACGGAGCCGCGGGACCCGAAGCTTGTTGTCGTGCAGAACCTCCTTGACGTGCTGAAGCTCGGCGGCCAGGTGTTTACTGTCACAGATCCCTCGTGCTCTCTGAAACAAGGATTTGCCCACGGTAGCTAACTGTGAAGGATGGTGGTGAGATTCACCATTTTCATACACAGTTAGCTACCGTGGGCAAATCTTTTCAGTTTTATACATTTTTTTCATCCGAGAGTTTCATCATCATAATCATCATCATCATTACAGCCCTTCACAAGTCCACAGCCGAACATGGGCTTCCCTTAAGGCCGGTTTCAGAGCTCGGCCGACCGTCGATGCGTACGTCGGTCGCGCTTGCCTTTTGTATGAAAATTCACAAGTCGTTACAATGCTCGACCGACCGTACGCACGCGTATACACAAATTATATGTAGCTACGCACTGCGTACGAGGACCGTGGGTCGAGCGCGTCCGCATGCGTACCGTCGGTCGACCGACGCGCTATGGAAACATATTGACGCGTTCAGTGCTACACCGACCATACGGATGCGTGTATCATCGCCAAGAAAATCAAACCTAAACTTTAATAATATTGTATGATTTTATAGGTATTAATTAGTGTTAGTGATTTAAGTAATTTTTATCAAACATGGCATATGTCGACACCGAACAACTCGCGGATATTTTACGTTGTCATGTAATTTCACTGACAATTCATCAAAACTTTTGATTGACATTCTAAAGTAATTAAAAAATGTTTCTTCATCTTCGCACAATAATGAATATAAAGTAGTAAATTCCCCTTGAAGTGCTCTTTAGGCGACGATTGGGTGAACCATATATCTACGTCTTCTGTTCCTTATACGTTTACGAACATAGTAAGCAGCAATTAAACAATTAACGCGTCCATTTCATGTACGTGTTTGTGACTGTACCAATCCGGCCAGTTTCGATGCTCAGGAAAGTTCTGAACGCTACAAATTGACGATCGGTTATGCGTATCGTCTGGACCGATGGTACGCACTGACGATCGGTCAAGCTCTAAAACCGGCCTTAGGAATGCCACAAAGCACGGTCCTGAGCCACCCGCATCCATCGACTTCCTGCATGTCTGACTGGGTCGTTACTCCATTTAGTGGAGGGGCGCCCTACACTTCGCCTGCCGGTACGAGGCTGGAACTTGAGATCTTTTTCCTATCGGTTATCGGTTCTTCGATCTATGTGGCCGGCTCATTGCCACTTCATTGTCACTGCCAGTTCACTTTTGTTGTCGCTTCAACTCTAATATACTATATTACAGTAATTATTACACCCTTCCTTAGTTTCTTTTCATATTTTTTTAATAATAATAATATTAAAATGCTTCCATCTGGTTGGGTTTTTATTTATTTATGTGTTATTTATTTATTAACGGTACTATATTTAATGCATATTTACGTACATTTATCACTTTATTTTATATTTATTCAGCCTAACCAGACAAAGAAAAATACCCCACAATATTAATAACAATCCTAACATTTTATTTGTATAATCTTAGTGCATATCCACGTTACTAAATTTTATTTTAAATTATAATATTGATCCGATGCACCACCCTCGGTATTTAAGTAATATGTAGAATCGTTTAAAAATATTCAAAACAAACACATTGCTAACAAATATCATATGCGAACGAAGTTATGGGAAATGTTAATATTGTAATGAAAAAATATTTAACTTTAATGTTATATAAATTTTTAATAGTATATTGTGTTTTTTCACGTTAAAAAAAGTGTAGAACCAATTTATAAACCCCTTTGTAGCTTGATTCATTGTAGTTCTTTGTTTTTCTGGCTGACGTGGCTTACCTTTATTACTGTTTACTCTAGTTAAAACTCGTTGGCTGGTTGCGTAATTAATCACAATAAATAGCTGTAAAACTTTTAGATAAAACGGTTTCTCAACAAAAGTTGGCTTGAAAAACTTCGCACTTATATTAAAAACTATTTTAAAATAAAGTTATTATGGTATTATTTTATTATACAAGTATTGTAGATTATCCACGTCTGTCTATATCTCCGCTTAAAGTTTTTAAATTACTCTATTAATGATTGAGTGGTTTTTTTACCTCATTACATTTTCTTGTTACTATATAAACGTTGTAATTTTAAGTTTTTTTGTGAACATAACACATACATGTCACACATATTTTATGCAAGGGACGGAGATAATTTTTTTATCAAGTCGTAAAAAGATAATATCTCGCCGATGGCTTTTACGCCAGATAGGAAATATCCAGATTGGAGATTCTGCTTTCCAAAATTGAGGCAAATCCTTTCAAGGGCATGAAGTATTTATAACCAGCAGTGGAATTTTATGGGCTAATGAAACCAGGATAATAAGAAACCAAAATATTCAAAGAAGTGAGTTATAGCAGCTACAAGCGGATGAAGAGTTATAGCAGCTACAAGCCGATAGAGTTAAATAAGCGGGACTAGCGTGTAATAAATGTCTTGTCTAGCTACCTATCACTTTTTACTATTTTCCGTCTAAATCCATATCGTTTTGACTAAACTTCATCCGAGTAACTCATTGATCATTTGGTTGCTTTCCTATCTTCTCCACTAGGATTAAAGACACGATGCTATATTTAAATAGTGCGTAAACCTCCTCTTATATTAAACATACAATGAAGTACTCCTACACTTTTATTTTATAAAAATGGAGCAAATGAGCAAATGTCTCACCTAATTGTAAGTATCGATTGCCGCCCATGAACAATTGTAACACCAGGGTAGTAGCAGTTGCTTGCGGGCCTTTCAGTAAAATGGAGGGACTTTTCTAGAAGATCCTTTCGTCGATCAGAATAATTCAGTCGTATCCAGTTTCTTTACCGAAACGATAATACTCCAATATCAAAAGCACAACCTTCGAAAAAGAGTCCGGGATCTCAATTAGATATAGAAAAGAGTCCAAACCATACTTCGAAACAACTGACATACGAGGAAGTCAGTAACTTGTTGGACACTAAACTTAAAGATGAAATTCCAAAAATGTTAACCTCTTTAATTGAGTCTCAGAAAAGGAACTTGAGGACATTAAAGTTAACCTTAAAGAAATTCAGCAAAGCAACTCCAACATTGAAAATAATATTGCCCTCTTAACAACACAAAACGAGGAATTACGTAGAAGGCTTAATGAGTTAGAGATAAAAAATAAATCAGAACGAGAAATCATCACAATTTTGGAAGAAAAACTAAATAAATAAAAAAATAAATCGGAAAGCTGGCATTGAATTAAAGAATGTTCCTAAAAAGAAGAATGGAACCAAAGAAGACCTTGTAGAGATGGTTGTCTGTTTATCGAAATCAGTGAACTACGAGATACTAAAGCAGATGTTAAAGATGTTTTCAGAACCATGGGAAAAAAGAGGGAGAAAAGAAAACACCTATTCTCGTGGAACTTAACTCCACTATTCAAAAGAAAGCCTTGCTTAGATCGTGTAAAATTTACAACAATAAGAATAAATTTTCAAAACTCCAAGCAAAATACTTAGGTTTCACTTGTGAGGAAGACACCCCGATTTTCGTATCGGAGCAATTAACACCTAAGAGCTCTAGACTATTCTTTTTGGCAAGAGATCTAGTGAAAACTAAAAGGTTTCAGTTTTGTTGGACATCGTTTACGGCAAGGTGTACTTGAGAAAAAGTGAAAATTCACCCATCATTCATGTAACAAATGAAGCACAATTGCACCAGCTGACTTTGCATAATGAGGCATGACTATTACTATTTTTTATATCTGCATGTTATCTGCTTTTTTCTTTAATTTTTTGTTTAAATGGTTTATTATATTGTTACTCCAAAGTTAATTTATATTGCTTACAAACTTACATTAAATACAAAAAACAGATACAAAACATTCATACACAAACAAAACTCTAACTGTTTAATAAAATTATACGTTTAATAATTAAATCACATATTTACTCTACACACACATATTCACATTACATTTACATTACACAACCTAATACAAATTCTATGCTAATGAACCAACAGTTCTCTTACTTTGTCCATGAATAGTTCTCTGAATACACTATAGGAATGACGACACAGAAATTTCACAGTCTATAAAATGTTCAATAGATGATTTGTCTTCAAACGCTGTTTTTAAATATGGAAATATGAATATATAGCTCAAAATATAACAAGTATATATTGTAATTTTGACAGTCTATTAATATACTTAGCGTAACTTAAACCTTGCATTGATATAGTAATTTTGACGGAGTGCTGGTTAGATAAAAATAAATCAATTACCACTTTAAATAGCTACTGTTCCTATTAGACAAATACTCAGTTAAATCAAAACGATGGTGTGGTAGTTTACATAAAGAATGTTTACAGAGCTCTTGTCAAGGAAATAAATTTATACATAGCTTCATGTTTACAAATAACTATAAATCAATACACAATTTTAGGTATATATCGTTCCCCTTCCATCACATAAGCTGACGAATTTATTCATTCTATTGATTTACATCTAAATTCAGTTAAAACTAGTCATATTATTATAGCGGGTGACATTAAAATAAATTTATTACCTATTATGTGTGAGCAAAGCTATGAAAGAAATAACAGAAATCTTTATCTGACCGCTTTGGCTACACATGAAATACTTACAGACCAACATTTTCCTACCAGAGGATTGCGTTGTTTGGACCATTTTATGCTAAAAATTGATAAAAAAAGAACAACTGCTTTCGTCGCAATTCTCGATACAACTATAACAGACCACAATATGACTCTATTTAGCCTAGTGGGCAACAATAGTTTAAGCAAATCTAATAAAACAAAATCTGTAACTGACTTTAATGCCGCCTTAAACAGTCTACATTTAAACGTTTTTGACGATTTATATTTATGTACAGACCCAAATACTCCAACTAATATATTGGTCGATAAAATATCTATTGCATTAGTTAAACACACCAAAATTTTAGCTGTTCCTGGGACAAAGAGATTTATCAAGCCCTGGATGACAGAAGGTATACTTCGATGCAAAAGAAACAGAAATGCTATGCAAAAAAAAACTAAAACAAGACCCAACTAATGATATATTAAAGATCACTTACCGTCGCTACCGAAATTTTTGTAATAAACTTATTAAAAAACAAAAACGTAAACATGGTTGTAGCGTCATTTCTAAACCTTGTAAAAATAATAAAGTTCTCTGGAAAAATATAAATGAAGTTACACAATTTACAAAAAGAATGTTTCAAATTCGTGTTTATTAAATATAAAACCTACACCCCAGGATTCAGTTAATTATATTAGTAAATATTTCTCCGGAATAGGTAGTTGCCTGGCTGAAAAAATTAAGTCTAAGATGCTATACAGCTCGATTCCTAAATCCACTTCTACTACTGTACTCTTAAACTCTTTTGTTTTGCTCGAAACAGATAATGCTGAAGTAGAGTGGGTGTTGATGAGTCTTGACTCTGATAGCGCTCCCGGGTGGGATAAAATTCCAAGCAGGTTTTTGAAGTTGGGAAAGGATTTGTCTATGCCCGTATTCACTTACCTTATAAATTTCTGTTTTACGAGTGGTATATTTCCTTACGCACTTAAACAATCATTAGTAACACCTGTTTATAAAAGTGAAAACAGAGACGATATAAATAACTACCGCCCTATTTCTGTCCTACCAGCTTTGTCCAAAATTGTAGAGAAAATCTTAAATACTAGGATATTAAACTACTTAAATAAATATAATATTTTATCAAATCAACAATTTGGCTTTAGAAAACAACTTTCCACAGAAGACGCTATTCTCACATTAAGCTCTTTAATCGTAAAGAATTTAGACAATGGCAAAAAGTGTATTACAGTATATTTAGACCTGAGAAAGGCTTTTGAAATGGTCTCTATTCCTGATCTTTTAAAGTTTTTGGAGCTTATCGGCTTCAGGGATACTTCACTAAACCTGATGTTCAGCTATCTACATGAGCGCACTCAGTGTGTTCACGTGGACGCTGTGTTGAGTGACGAATAAAATGTTACTTTCGGCGTCCTTCAGGGTAGCGTCTTAGGGCCTACGCTGTTTTTGGTCTATATTAATGAGCTGTGCAAACTTTCTATTCCTCACGGTCACATCTTCTCCTATGCTGACGATACAGCTGTTAATTTTTCGGGAGACACTTGGGAGGAAGTGAAAATGCGTACAGAATCGGGACTTGAAACTATAGCAGCCTAGTTAAGTAACAACCTGCTCTCATTAAATACGCATAAAACAAATTATATTTGTTTTGCTATTTGCAATTACACTCAACCACAAGCCAACTTCAACATTAAAATACACACTTGCCAAGACAGCCTATTCTTTAATTGTGACTGTGCTGTTATTGATAGAGTGGACAAAACAAAATATTTAGGTGTTATTATTGACCAGAGACTGTCTTGGTATAACCATATTGAATTAATGACTGACCGCATAAGAAAATTAATGTGGATTTTCAAAAAGTTAAGACATGTAACAACCAACGAATTATTGATCAAAGTATATACAGCACTGGCTCAATCTGTTCTTACTTATTGTATCCCGTGTGTTGAGCGAGCTTAAAGAGCCCTGCTTAAGGTCTGCTATTTCAAACCATACCGATTCCCCACTACTGACCTTTATAATTTGTCTGGTGTCTCGTCAGTTCGAAAGTTATATATTTTATTCTTATTGCTTAAAATTCACAAATCTACTAGGTATGAATGTATGAACGTGACAAGACAAACAAAAGAAGAAACGACTTAGTTCTATATACCGATCGCTGTAAAACGACATTTGCCTCAGTACAATATGAGAAAAGGGCAGTATACTTATATAATAAAATAAATAAAATCTTAAGCATATATCCATTGCATAGCATAGAAGTTAAAAAGAAAACAATAGAATTGTTGAAAACCTTAAATTACAACGAAACTGACACACTTTTAGAAAAAATTACTTAACTGTTACACATAATTAATAATTTACTAAATATACCATACCTCAACATGCACACACCACACACACATACACTACACAAGCACAGAACTAACACCAACGAATATTTTATTGTAAAAATACTACATAAGTTTAACTGTAAGTCAAAAATCTATGTGTTACCCAAGTTCTACACTAATTTATATAAATGAAGGACGGGAAGAGCGGAGCCTACTAACACAAGTTTCCGAACTTAAAAGGAATGTTCCAATAATGTATTTAATTTTAAGTATTACTGGTTTGAGAATAAAGATTTTTGATTTTAGATTTTGATCGCTTTTTTGAGTTTCTTCAGAATACCTAAATATCGAAGTTTTGCCGCTATTCTAGGTAGTATAACTGCATGTTGTCTAGAAGTTCTTCTGGTTAAGAACAACTCTCTTATCTTTTATGAGACAAATCAGTAAAACATTCAATACTCTGTTACCGTTTGAAGGGTTTCATTCACATTCAGCATAATTACAGGTTATAGTCAGCAGAGGCGACAACTATAGCGTCCTATGTGTGAAGTTTTTTCTTGACTGCATTATCTACGTGGACTGTAAGCTGATTTTTCACGCCAATGTTACATTGAAAAAATCTCGAGAGAAGTCTATTTCTGAAACCGATATGTAGATTTATATTGATTTAATGTATCTTCTAAGAGCCATGGTAGCTCAGTGGTTAACGCTCGCTGTAAATATAACAGAACACGAGTAACCCGGGTTCGATCCCCGCCGGCACCAATGAAATTGTTAATTGCAATTTTAAGTGCTGATTTACCACGTGCTCGGCGGTGAAGGAAAACATCGTGAGGAAACCTGCATGTCTGAGGAATAAGAAAAAAAATATTTCGAAGACATGTTAAGTTCGTCAACACGCATTTGGGAAGCGCGGCGGACACTTCCTTGCCCTAAACCCTCTCAGAAATGAGGGGAGGCCTAACCCCAGCAGTGGGACGTATATAGGCTGTAACTTTACTTTACTTTTACTTTAAAGTATCTTCCACATTACCTTGATATAATCGCCACGATGGGCGTGCAAATTGTCACTTTAATAAGATTGTCTCCAAAGCTGCCGCAAAATAGCAAATCCATACAACATTTTCTCAAAATGAAATCACGGACAATCATTGCGGTATCTTAAGTATAATATTTGTCGATAAAATGAGGCATGTTATTGAATTAGATTTTTAACGTCTATATTTTTATTTAGATCCTTGATTTCTAAATAAAAAGCAAAGACGTTGCTAATAAAGTTACTATTTTTCTCATCGAATGTCGCACACTAACTTCGTACTGGAGAAATATGCATGAAACGGAGAATGACGAAAAACCTTGCCTCAGGTCATAAGGTATTTATATTATAAAGCGTTTGTAGTAGTGTTAATAAGACATATTATTAATGCCGTTTTTGCACATATTTAATACATTGAATACACCAATCACATCAGAGTATCATCATGTAATTATGTTCTTACACAAATATTATGTGTATTTATCATACCATTCCCACTCCTTACCCTAAAGAGTTGGTGAAAAGAGATAGCTAGCGCTGCAAATAGAAAATTCGTTGTTTAAAGACAACGTTCGTTTTTTCAATTCATTTTCGGATCACCATCACGAGTAACATCGGACATCGCCTTTCACCCGCAGTGAAATTTATCCAGCCCCGCGTTAATGTGAAGTGTTTAAATAAATTATACTTAGAAAACTATTGTCGAGTGAGTTTTGCAAACAAGAGAAAAGACCAGCAGTCGCACGAAAGAGAGTTGAACTATCGGGTAAGTCACCGACCGTTCACCGAATACCATCGGTAGCTCAATCTCATACACACAAAGGTATGCATTATGTTTACAAATGTGTAATTATATGCCTTATAATTTAATTCCTAAATACCTGGCTCCTGAAACACTGTTTTACACTAGTTTGGGGGCCTATGGATTCACTGAAATATTTATGGTAATGTTTTATGTCAAATAAAGTTTATTATTTATTTATTTATATTTATAATTTGTACATATATATATATATATATATATATATATATATATATATATATATATATATATATATATATATAATCATAACGATTAATTACTTTAAACCATATGTTAACAACGGCAGTTCATATTAGCAAGTTATTTCGATTTGCCTTGCCTTCACGCTATTATAGACAGTATTACGCATTTATCGTAAATTTTATCCGAGAGGACGGTCGGTGTAGATGTAGAATTCGTCATATCATTGTCGCTTGCTCTTTCGTATATACTTTTATAATTTACCCACTTAATTCATAATATCTAGGTACGAAACCAGCTCCATCTCCCGTATATTAATAATTAGATTTTAGGATTTTTTTTTAAATTTTAATTAATATTTATAGTTTTATAAGAAGAAAATGAGTTTTTATCATATTAATTTTCGTTTATAGCGATAAAAAATCAAAATATTTATATAAAACAAAAAAAATACGAAATGTTTTTATTTTTTACTCAAGTCTTTAAAATATTTTATTATTTTTCCATTCAATATATCAGAAAATTGTTTGTATATTTTTAGATATTTGATAAAATATAAAATATTTCTACCTTTTGTTGACGTATTTATATTCATCACCTTTAACAATATAGTATTGTTATCACCGTCCAATCATTAAACTATTGAGTAATTACTTGGAGTGCAATAATGGAAAGGCCTTTCGAATTCCGAAACTTGAAAAAAAATTCTGAATCGCAGGTGACTGGTAATCGTTCCACCGCGAGTGGAACTCGCATAAACGAATTCCGAGGATTATTACGAAATAAAAGAATGTTCACTGTATTAAATTAAAATGTTTTATTAAAGTTGTTTCTATATAAATGAAATATAACTTCAATAAACATTGAAAAACACGTGTTCTGGTCGTATGTTTAATTTCTAAGCCATTGTATTTATTGACTCACGTAGAAGTTCAACACACCTCAGAGGCTGCCTCTTGATACATTACCGATTGTCAGCGATTTCATTTAAAAAATATGATAAATGGATTTGCTGTTCGGTGGCATCTTAAGGGAATCAATCAAACTATATTATCTATTTATGTTTTTTTTACTATCTATTAATCTATTAACTTATCGTTTGATCTGAGAAAAGAAGCTATGATAAATATCAGGAAAACCCTATAAACCCCGAAAGACGATACAGCCATATCCTATCAAAGTGAAAATATGTCCGAGAAATAAGTATAAAACCATATGGATTTAGATGATATATTGTAAAAAGTGATAGGTATTTAGACCATCACCACCTAACTTTAGCTTAATATAAAATGACAAAGATACCTATTACATGCTATTCGTGCTTTTATATTAACTCCATCGGCTTATAGCTGCTAAAACTCACTTTTTAGAATATTTTAAGTTTCATGACGAATAGATGAAGTGCACGAATTTAATTATTAACTCATAAAATTCAACTTTTGGTTATGAACACCTCCTATCTTAGGAAGGATTTGCCTTAATCGACACGCCTGCTAAACGGATTAACGATCACGGTAACTGACGTCTTACATCTTTTACTCTGCTCTACGTCTACAATCTGGATATTTAATACCTATAGTAAACGTTACTATTTACCAGATATATATAATCTTTATAATACTTGAAAGAAAAAATCATTTCTCTCTGTTACTTTCATAAAATATGCATTTTGTACACTAAACATAAAATATTTTTATGGTACCAAGAAAATATAATGAGGTTGAAAACCATCTAATTCATCATTGCGTATAATTACTTCTTTTTTAACATTTCAAATGACAGGATCTGTGGCTAAGATATCAATGCTGTTGTCTTACTTTTCCTCTTCTTTCGATTTTTTCGCATTCAGTGTACAAATTTCTGCATAAATATTGTAAGAACTTGAACCTGATTCAATTTCTGACAATATTTGTGCAGAAATTCAATATTTTCTTCTTCAATCTGATCATACCGTTAATCATCTACAACAGGCAATTTTCTTTTTTCTTTTGATAATATAGACTTATTTTTATTTGTCTTTGAGGTTCTTCTAATATGTCCAAAGGTATTACTTCATCTTCATTTTCTAACTTTGACGTACGTGCTCTTGATTTATCTATTTTTTTCCTAAAATTGACAATTTTTTGCCTGTCATTTGAGCGTTCAGATTTAGTCGGCATGCTTTTGGTATTGCTCCCTTCTTTTTTCATTAGGCTTTTTAGGCTGAAGCAAATTAGAGGTAGACTTGCTGAAAACTCTTTTGGTTTTGAGATGTAATTCTGGACACAAGTCAGCGTGGTGGCACGTCGACCTCTCTGGATGGCCGGTGGCGTGTTTTCGACCTTTCACTTTTCAGCTAGCGCGCCACCGTGTCTAACCTCCTATTGGTGTGCCCATGCAGGAAGGGAGATGACGTCTCGTCAACTAAACGTGCGTTTTGGCGCAATCACAGAGTATAAGTCTAAGGATCTTTTTTTTTGTTAAAAATTACAAACCTAAAAAGTACTTTGTTGCCACATTTTAACCCGTTTTCGTAGGGATCAAATTTAGTAAGTGATTTTAAACTAATTTCTTGATGAGATAGAGACTTGAACTTTTTCAGCGCTCATCGTTCATTGCTCAGAATCGGATAACGATAATTCGTCGTTCGTCACTCAGAATCGGATAACGATGAAAAAAAATAAAGATTTCTCATATCTAAGCTAAAATAGTATTATTACTTAAAGTTAAAATAAATTTTTATCAGTTTTTCGATTAAAAAAATCTTCCAATATTGTCAATCATTCAATGTAATTACAATCAATTCATTAAATTCCGAAATGAGCCTGGACAGATATACGGGCAGATACAATTGTTATTTATGTCTGTCATAACAGCATGCAAAACCCATGAGCTAAAATATAGTAGTCAGTTAGTTTGAATTATTTTTTTCAAAAATTAATTTAATTTAACAATGGTTAAACTTAAGGAGAAAAATATAAAAAAGCCCAGTAAGTGAACTCCAATCATAGACTCCGATGGCTCTCAAGGTACATCTTTTTCATAGTACAAATTATTCAGTCGACACTGTTTACCAAATATTCGAACACATGAGTAACAACAGAAAACCAACAGTAAAAGCTAATATTTTTTTAATATTCCTGACCTATCAACAATTAACTGTTATTTTAGTAGTAGTTTATTTCTTACATTATTAAAACAACACACAATTGTTTTTAACAACGTAAAAAGTAATAACAATTCATTGTCTCGAGTAAAGAAGATAGGAGACCAACTCATGGAGACGGCTACGACAGCGATTACGAAAGGTAATGTGATTGTCGTGATTTGTGGCCCCCATAAAAATGGGATATGTAATAACTGCGTAATATTTTTTTAAATATTTTTCTCTTGATTAGTTCCTGCTTAACCTTTTTTTATGTCATGTAACAAGTTCCTAAAATAAAAATAAGTATGTTTGAGCAGCTCGTACATCCAGCCTTTCAATTAAGAAAAGAAAATGAAAAAAAAACTAAAGTAATAATTAGATAATATCACGACAGCAAGCAGAAGGATTTTTATAGTAATAAAGATTTAATAGTAATAGCTAGTGCAAATTGGCAGGTGCGCGCGCGCCGCTCCGCATATTGCAGAATGTTTTATACATAATTTAAAAGATATATAATAGTAAAACAACATAAAAAACTCAAATTAGTAGAGATTTATATGGAAATAAAATTATACAGGTGCGTTTTACCCCTTATTTTCTTCTTTTTGTACCTTTTCTACTTTTAATATTCAAATCTTCGTAGTTTATTTTCTTTATTTTTCTTTTAAAAAATCTTCAAAATTTAATGCTTATTGCCATGTACATCATCTTCTTAACATCTTATATGCAATACTGTGTATCTCTTTTCTCATTCTATTAAGCTTTCACTGATTTTTTGTCATATCCCGATTAAAGTCCAATCCATTTTTATAATATGATATATTTATATTTTTCAATTGGTTTTCCTTACCATTTTTTTGTTAATTTAGGCAGCCTCGGCGGTGCGCAAGCACCATGCATTGTAGCAGTGCACCGCTAGCAGGGTCGCTATGTAATGTTGGATGGTGTTCAATAAAAAGAAAACGTGTTGCTCAGTATAAGACTCAAATTGTACTGCATTATTCCTAACAAAACAATTCTGTAAATTTTCGTGGGAGCTATCCTACAATGGGTTTCCATTAAATATATACAAAATTTGAATAGATTGACATTTATTTTAACTTCTATGTTTTTCTTCTATGTTTGCATTGTTCTAGCAAATCAAATCAAATCAATTTATTCTAAACAATATACATTGTGTAGAAAACGTAAAGAATTATAACCAATCAATACATAAGCAGAACAAAACAATTTTTTTAACAATGTTAAATTTTCATTCAGTGGCACTTTATTTTATGTCACAAAATGACCGTAAAGTTTCAAACAATGCCCTTTAGAATTTTTTGTGAAATGATAGAATCACCGAGCATTCCTGTGAATTATAAATCATTCTCCAGTCTCAGTTCGGTCGAACAGAATGCTATTTCATAGGTGACTTTGAAAAATTCGGATACAGGTGAAATTGGAGGAGGTGTTTTCTATTGCCGTTACTGAAATTTATTGAGCCTTTAACTGTACAGTTTTGATTTTTCGTATAGTATTTCTCTTTTAATATATTTTCCATGTTATTTTTTTTCATATAGCGGACAGGTATTTTTTATAGAATAAGGGATCTCATTGGTTCTCGATAAAAATGCAGATGCGTTGTCACTCCTGAGGACAAAGAGGGAATGTTTCGTTTCCACTAAAAATGACCTATGATTTTCTACACTTACCATGAAAAATACAGCAGCATTAAGCTGCATTCACGCTGCTATATAGTGAGAGCGTGATCATTCCCTGGTTGAGCCGACTACATTTGTGATTTGTGTCACAGCTATAAGTATATATCTGTAGCTATATGTAAAATCGCCACTACTCGGTCACACTACACGGTAGTGTAAGATTAAACACTAGCCTTAATTGTTTTTGGGTGTCGCAAGCGGCGACAAATGGAAACTGGTGCAACAGAGTATTCCTAATAACAACTCAAAATATATTGCAAACCCATTAGAATTATTTTTACATTGGCAAAACGCTTCCAATGAGGCAATCTTTGTGGAAGGCCTATATTCATCAGTTGACTTTTAGAATGCTCACACCGCTTCAGAAACAGCAGTGGGTCGAGTGTACGCGCAAGTTTTTGATCGAAGTGAGAACATGGACGAAATTATAAACCAAATTGTGACCGGGGATGAAGTTTGGGTTTATTACTATGAACCTGAGTCAAAGCATGAGTCACAGGATTGTAAAAAGACGCAGTACCACTTACTAAGTCCAAGTCAGTTGAAGGTGTCATAATCGGCTGTAAAGATGGTGGCTTCAGTTTTTTGGGATTCAGAGGGGATTTTTATGATCGATTATAAAGGTGAAGATACAATACTATTACTACTACTACGATCAAATATAATGTATTATATAAAATATAATGTCAATATCACGTGACAGTATTACGTTACACTAGTAGAAGACATGGCATTAAAGAAAAAAAGGGGAAAGTGGTCTCTAGATGTGGTCCTTTTGTGATACAACACACTCATTAAGAAGAGTCATGTTGCGATGGCTTTAAATGACCCTCCCTACAGTTCAGATTTGGACTATTTGGATTACTATTGAGAAAGGAGTTTCATGAAAAGAAATGTTTGATGTTGAAGGAGTGAAATCATCAATTTATGGTTATTATAGGTCGCCAAATAAATATATATAATAAGTTGACAAATATTTTTTTTTTGAATTTAGAAATAATTTATTTAAATGGTCTGAGAAGTATGTAAGGGTTAAATAAAAAGTATTTTATGTTTAATTTCATCCCCTCTCCCTTTTATTTCGCGAACTTCTTGATTAGCCTCGTTAGTTGGTATTCGAGGCACAATCCCGTCATATTATTTTAAGAGGGTCACTTCTTACCCCGTGGTGTTGAAGTTTCCTGGTTGATGTTTTATGGTGAACACAATTGAAGGCTTTGGATAGGTCTCAGAATATAACCAAAGCATCGTTTGAATTCTCCCATGCATTGATGATATATTTAATCAGCTCAAGGCCAGCATCAGTTGCAGAGTGACCCCCTGTGAAACCGAATTTAATTTTATGAAGTAAATTATTTACATTAAAAATATATTTAATGTATAGTTAAGTGCGGTAAAATCCATATAAGTGGTTTTATTCAATGTGTAGTGGTCGCGTAAATTTAGGAAATCGTTATGTATAATATGTTTTTTGAGGTAAAATCATAACTATTGATAGAGAAATAATATAATTGTGAATTTCTTATCGCTTTTTCTGACAAGGCCTCGAGCAGCAGAAACTAGTTGAAACAATAGCATAGTTCTCTTTAAACTCAAAAAAAGTTTTAAGGGACAATTTTTTTTTAACTTTTAACCACAAATATCGAATAATTATTTATTGTGCAGCACCGAGCAGTCGAGTTATGTACTTAATGATGATGAGAAAATGCATGGTAACATTTAATCCAGTGTTGATTTTATCATTTGTCATCTCTGCACCAACATATTAATGCTTGTTTTTATATACATATGTATACAAATGGAATTATAATTTATAATACATTAAAATTATTTCATTACTTTATATTATATTTGTTTCTAATAAAATGTAGTAATTAACCCAACTACCCAGTCTCAAGACCATCTACAGGTTAAAGTATTTTATAAGGTTAACGTATTTATAAATGAATTTAATTTGTAAGAACTGCTTAATTATTTTAATTACTTTTAATTTTGGTATGAAAACTTCAGCCGTGGTAATGATCCCCAGCGTCGGGCGGCAGTGCCAATTAATTATCAAATGAAAAATTTGATTGTCACGAGTATCTTATGGCTTTGCTAGGTTTTAATAAATCTAAGTGATTTATGATATAACGTAAGGTCACTAAATTCACATAGAGAACTATTATTTTATATATGTGTGCCTGCGTGTGTTTTTAATAATAAAAAATGTATCATTTGTTATTATTAATATGTTGGTTTTAACTTTTTGAGGTAAAACTTTTTTTGGAATCATGTTTTGGAACTAGATGAAACAACAAACGACACTAAAAAGAGACAAACATTTATACCCACAGAATTAAGTATGTGAGAGAATGAGATATAATAGAGTATAGAACGTTTCCTAATAACTTGTGCGGTGATACAAAGATGATTAATATAACTTTAACTATTTAAATAAAAATAATATAAAAATTTACAAATTTATAAAATATGAAAAATTTTCCGTAATGCAAAAAATTATCGTATTATCCAACCCATTCGTAATAATCCACAATTTTAAAACTTACCTACCGTTTCATGTTAAATTAGTCGTGTTTCGGCCATCTATCGTCTATTTAACGTAACATCTTAAGAATTAATAAATTTTTGTGTGAAAAAATGACGATAGAATTAAGTAGTAAGTGCTATTACAAGGAAATTTGACTTCAAATGCGTGTGAACAGCACACGTGTTTTTATTACAAATAAAATAATATTCGACCTTTTTAAACTCTTTGAGAGGACTAAAGAGCATCATAAGCTCCAACTAGGTACTCGCCATACGTAGAATTTCGTCTAAATAGTTACTTAACTACATAACTTTACAGAAACTTCGTCGTCCATTTATACACTTTTAGGCGTTAAATTTTGCTCAAAATATTATATAATTGTGAACATATTTATTAAACATATAAAAGATATAAAAAAATATAATATTATATATATATATATATATATATATATATATATATATATATATTGTTTAATATACATACAAAAACTTACAGTTGAATTAAAACCTTTGATTTGATTTTATCGCGTATATTAACTTTTTTATATGCCCGATGTTTCGAGCACTATACAGTACCCATGGTCACGAGGGAGACTGAGTCTCTTATGTCCATCTGTGAGTATAAACGCGATAAAATCCGTAAAAAAAGTAGTATGATTTAAATGTGTAGTGTTCGCGTGAATATAAGAAACCATTATGATCAAATGATTGTTGATAAGTTGTGACAGGACTACTTAAATAACTGGGTTATCTTTCTTTCTAGGATATTGTTACCACTTCCTTACCTAATCTACCATAAAATGAAAGTACACGCACTTTTTTGTTCCGGTTTGTAGGATCTTGAAAAATAAATATTAATATTTTTTTAAATATATAAGATAGCATTTTAATATGTAAACAATAGTAAGACAATGTGAAAGACAACGTTATGAAGAAGAGTTCTACGGGGCTTCTTGCTGTTTCTTCCTGAGCCTGGTGCGGTTTATTCCGAACTTGTAGTAAAAGCATAAGTGACTTTCAATAAGTATTTCTTGTTGAATAAAAATTCTAAGCATATCATTTTTCATAGCTCGCCGAGCAAACTTGAGCTCCCACACACGGCCAGCAGTGAAGTGCCATAAGTCATCATAGGCACTTGAGGTGTACGTGAAGAGTTGTGTCGTAATCACCCTAAAGCTGTTCAGCCGAGGGTATCCATCGATGCTTGTAATATTAATAACTTATACTGTGAAGCAGTCTTCCGTGAACAATACTAATAACAAATGTGTAAAACATAATTTAAGGTGTGACTTTCAAAATGTAATTTTAGTCGTAATAAAATAACTTTATGCAAAAAACAGTCTTCTTGTATTTTTTTAATAATTTAAAGTTTACCTTAAAACTTAATAACGTGATAAAGAAAAGGTCTATTTTCACAATCATACATAAAGATGTATGTTAACGCGTATATTTAACTTTTTAAATACGCGAAGTTTCGAACGCTTTACAGCACTCATGGTCACGGGCGGGACTGAGATGTTCAACTTCCATATGTCATACTCGTAGTTAACCATAAGTTCATACTGCATAGATTGGAACAAAAGTTAAATTTTAATCTATGGTAACCGCGGTTAACTATGACATATGGACGTTGAACATCTCAGTCCCGCCCGTGACCATGAGTGCTGTAAAGCGTTCAAAACGTCGGGTATTTAAAAAGTTAAATATACGCGATAAATTCCGTAAAAACTAGTATTATTTCAATGTGTAGTGTTCGCGTAAATATAAGAAATCATTATGTAAACCAGTACGGACTGGTAATTGCAAATAAAATACGCCGATTAGAAGATCTAAGGACCAAGCGCGCAAGATATCTAACAGCCTTAAATTTCTTGAAAAGATGCCGTGACCATAATCTCATTCCTACGTGTGTCAAAATATTGTTGCGTGAATAAGTCAACGTCATACACTAGCGCCATCTAGTGTCAGGAACGGGAGCGAGGGGAGCTTTGCAGTAAATGACATCACAAATCTTTCAACCGACAGCGCCATCTAGTCTCAAACCGAAGAACTAAGTTTCTAGAAAATCTACACTCGAACACTCGTCGCTTTGCGCGCATTTACTTGAATATTCCGGACGCTTCATTGCTAATTTGTATATATAGGCGCTGCAAGATGCGATCGGGGCGGTATTGGATTTGGCGAGACAAGCGAAGCTTCGGAGCGGAATAAAGTGAATTAGTGTGTTTAATTATTAGTGTTTTAAGTTTAAATTTGTGTAAAGTAAATTAAAGTGTTAATTTAGGTCATTTTATCGGCAATTTTTACTGTCACGAACCTCAAGCTCGTAACAATAGGTGTCAGAAGTGGGATAAAATAATGCCGATTTTACCAAAGGAGGAATCGGAGGGTGTCCGTACCCGAAGTCAACGCCAACAGGAGACGGACCAGAGGAGATTTGGTGGTGCAACGCCGCAGACGTCGGAGGGCCAACGGCCAGCCACGGAGGCTGCGGGCCCGTCAGTAGCTCCTGCACCTGCAGAACCTGACTTAGGTGCTCTGATGGCGATGCTACAGGATCAGCTGCAGCGTGGACGAGAGGAACAGGCCCGTCTGTTGAAAGAGCAGCAGGAAGAGCAGGCTCGCCAACAGGAGGAACAGGTCCGTCAGTTGAAAGAGCAGCTGCAGAGCGGACAGGATGAACAGGCCCGCCGGCAGGAGGAACAGGCCCGTCGTTTAGAAGAGCAACTCCAACGCGATAAGGAAGAGCAGATGCTCCTCATGAAGGACCTTCACGCTATCTTCGGAAAAGTGATACGGGAGGTGAAGGATAAGGTTGCTCAACATGACAACCGCCTGTCGGAGGCCGAAACCCGAATCGACCAAGTAAACAATCGGGTTGACACCGTAATGGCTGACGTGAAGAAAACGCTGGACGACCTCAAACTTGGGGATGGAACAATAGCTCCCGTAGTAGCTACAACACCTTCGCTACGTGGATTCAAAGTGCCGCCGTTTGAAGGTACCCCTTCCTGGTCAGCCTACAAGATCCAGTTCGAGGCTGTTATGAAGGCGAACGGCTGGAATAAAAGTCAGGCCATGACTGCTCTCACACTAGGCCTGCGTGACCAGGCCTTAACAGTTCTGGAAGCCCTCGGTGAGAAAGTGACTTATGAGCAACTCCTTGAGGCATTGGAGGCGAGATATGGCGACGCTCACCTGGAACACGTCTTTCTTCCGCAGCTTAAAGATCGTGTGCAGCGCATCAACGAAAACCTGCAGCAGTGGGCTCTAGAGGTGGAGAAGCTGGTGCGAAAAGCATACAGGTCTGTACCTGCGCTCATTGAAGGGAATCTGGTGCAGACATTCATCGACCGCATCCGCGACCTGGAGGTCAGAGCTGCTGTGAGGCTCGGGCACCACGAGACGCTTAAGGACGCCTTGGCCCATGCACTGGAAGTAGAAGCCGTGCGGCAGGATCATCATTCCCATCGCGTCAAGGAGGTCGCAGCAGCTACAGTCCGTGACCGCAGCAAAGGATACGGCCCTAGGTGCTATGGCTGTGGGGAAAAGGGCCATCTTCGATCCAGCTGCCCTAAGCGAATCCTAGAAAGGGAAAGTGAACGATATCAGGAGGGTAGTGCAGCTAATGGCACTGCCTGGCGGCGGCAGGATCGTCGTTCACCTCACGCTAGGGAGGTTGCAGCAGTTAGGGTTCGCGACCACAATAAAGGATACAGCCCTAGTTGCTATGGCTGTGGGGAAAGGGGCCATCTTCGGTCCAGCTGTCCTAAGCACACCCTAGGAAGGAAAGGTGAACGGTCTCAGAAAGGAAGTGCGGCTAACAGCACCGCCCATCAGCAGCAGGAATACGACTTTACTATCAGACACTGCAGCAGGAAATCTCACGGCAACGCAGATGCATTGTCAAGAAGACCTTTACCTGAAGATTGCAACCATTGTAATAGGCAAGAGAGTAAGGAAGTAGTATCCGTGAGGATGCTCAGGACAGACCACCTAAGCAACGGGTGGAAGGACAGCCTACGACATGCACAGCAGGAAGATCCGGACATCAAGCCGATTCTGGGATGGATGAAGGCCCGTGCTACCAAGCCTAAGTGGAGGGACGTCTCAGCGATGAGTTCAACCACGAAAAGCTATTGGGCCCAATGGGACAGCTTGCTGCTTCGGGATGGAGTCCTGTGCCGTAAATGGGACAATGGTCGAGGAGACAGCTGTCGTCTGCAAATGGTTGTCCCTAAAGCTAAAGTGCCGAATGTTCTACAGCTGTGCCATAATGGTCGTTCAAGAGTCCATCTGGGAGTTAAACGAACTCTACTGAAGGTCCGAGAACAGTTTTACTGGGTCCATTATCGTGACGATGTCGAGGATTGGTGTCGTACATGTACAAGTTGTGCGGCTGTGAGGGGATCTCAGACACGGAGTACAGGAGCATCGAAATTGTACAATGTTGGTGCACCACGGGATAGGACATCCCTTGACATTGCAGAGCCGTTACAGAAAGGCGCAAAAGGGACTCCTAAGATCGTCCATGTGGATCGTTTGGCGCGTTATTATGGGACCGATAATGCTCGGGACGAGCATGTCTTAGGAGGGGGCAGTGTTGCGTGAATAAGTCAACGTCATACACTAGCGCCATCTAGTCAGGAACGAGAGCGAGGGGAGCTTTTCAGAAAATGACATCACAAATCTTTCAACCGACAGCGCCATCTAGTTTCAAACCGAAGAACTAAGTTTCTAGAAATTCTACACTCGAACACTCGTCGCTTTGCGCGCATTTACTTGAATATTCCGGATGCTTCATTGCTAATTTGTATAAATAGGCGCTGCAAGATGCGATCGGGGCGGTATTGGATTTGGCGAGACAAGCGAAGCTTCGGAGCGGAATAAAGTGAATTAGTGTGTTTAATTATTAGTGTTTTAAGTTTTAATTTGTGTAAAGTAAATTAAAGTGTTAATTTAGGTAATTTTATCGGCAACTTTTATTGTCACGAACCTCAAGCTCGTAACAATATCAACCAAAAAGGACATTCGAGGAAGCGCTATGATCTTAAATCAGGCGAGTAAAAATTTGATACGGACGGTATTACAACAAAAACGCTCCGATCTTTATGACATAAATAAATCCATAGACACATCATCCAGTGAATTAAAGAAAGTTTTAACGACGTTTGACTATAATTTTTGCATGGAAACATTAAATAAACGCGAAATTAGTAAATATAACGAATGCAAAAACAAACATATAGAAAAATATCAAAAATTAACGAACAAGTCAAATGTCAAACATCTGAATCAATGCCAGAACCAAAAGCAACCATTGACAAACACAGATCATAGATTAATCGCGCTCTATAATCTGTCAAAACAAACACTGGATGATGCAACAATTAGGGTTTTTTCCAAAGGCCTCAACTTTGCTATTACACCCCGCAAATTACCGTACGAAGAAATTATCTGTAGTGTCAAGGACTGTTTATTTATAAACAATATGCGGAAAGAAGATTTGGAGGCGATACGTTATTATTTCGTCTATGTTACGTCGATGTTCAGTGCCTAAACCGAATCTTCCCAAAGACGGATTTATAGCATTAAAAAACCTACGCAATAAACCAGAACTTACGATTCTCCGCCCAGATAAGGGAAACGTCACGGTAGTGATGGATACGTCAGATTATAATTCTAAAATACAAGAACTTTTGTCGGATGTAAGTACTTATAAAAAGGTTAAAAACAACCCAACAAATAGCACACTAAAAACAACTAGTGACCTCATAAAGAAACACTCCGAAAAATGAAATCTGGACGTAAAATGGATAATACCTACGTGCGCTAAATCACCAAAATTTTATGGGTTACCAAAAATACACAAGCCCAATGCTCCATTACGTCCCATAGTGAGCCAAATCGATTCACCAACTTACAGATTGGCTCAACACTTAGCGAAAATACTCTCACCGCTCAGGGGCATACAAGAGCACACATAAAGGATTCCTACCATTTTGTCAGCGAGATTAAAGACCTACATCTGGCAGACAATGAAACTATGGTCAGTTTTGATGTGCAATCATTGTTTACATGCTTACCTGTTGAAGACTGCATCTCAATTGTAACTAGAAGGCTGGAAGAAAATAACATGCCCGTAGAATATGCAGTATTACTCAGACACTGCCTTACATGTAGCTACCTATTGTGGAAGGAGGAGTTCTACAAGCAAGTAGATGGTGTGGCGATGGGCTCACCTGTATCTCCCATTGTCGCCGACATATTCATGGAAGACTTTGAGGAGAAAGCCCTGCTTAGTTCTCCCATAAATCCAAGATTCTACAAGCGGTACGTAGACGACACATTCAAAATTCTACCTTTAGATAAAGTAACTGCATTTTTAGACCATCTTAACTCTATTAATTCTAAAATTCAGTTCACAATGGAGTTAGAGGCCAACAATTCCTTAGCTTTTCTAGATGTGTTAGTAATTCGGAATCCTGATAACACCTTGAGCCATACTGTGTATAGAAAAAAGACCCATAGATATAGATATTTAAACGGTGATTTTCACCACCATCCTTCACAGTTAGCTACCGTGGGTAAATCTTTGTTTCAGAGAGCACGAGGGATCTGTGACAGTAAACACCTGGCTGCCGAGCTCCACCATGTCAAGGAAGTTTTGCATGACAACAAGCTTCGAGTCCCGCGTCTACGTCACAGTGAACGAGTGAAGCCAGCCACAGTCGAGCGTGTACCTGCTATACTGCCATATGTTAGAGGAGTCACTGACAAGAATGGCTACATCTTGAAGCGCGCTTCCATTAAAACATACTTCAAGCCGCTGAAGAAGATTGGTCAGTTTTTACCATCAGTCAAGTGTAACGTCCCTCTGCAAGATGCAGGAGTGTACAAGCTTGATTGTGAATGTGGTATCTCCTACATAGGACAAACTAAAAGATCAATAAAACCCGCGTTAAATAACATATAGCTGATGTGAAGAATCGACGCTCCGGGAAGTATGCAGTCTGTGAACACGTACAGGATCGCCCCCGTCACTACATCAGATTTGATAGACCGCAGATCCTCGCTAAAGAACACCGATTCCTTCCAAGGATGATTCGCGATGCTATTGAAATCAAAAAACATTCTAATTTCAATAGAGAAGATGGCTGGGTGCTACCATCTGCTTGGGATCCTATACTAAATAAAATTAAATCCCAACCCAAGCACACAACTGCAAGACTTCAAGATACCATAAGTTCATACTGCATAGATCGGAACAAAAGTTAAATTTTAATCTATGGTAACCGCGGTTAACTATGACATATGGACGTTGAACATCTCAGTCCCGCCCGTTACCATGAGTGCTGTAAAGCGTTCGAAACGTCGGGTATTTAAAAAGTTAAATATACGCGATAAATTCCGTAAAAACTAGTATTATTTCAATGTGTAGTGTTCGCGTAAATATAAGAAATCATTATGTATGTTAACATTAGATATTTTTCAATTTATCTAGTGCATTAAGTATGCCCTAGATAAATTGAACACATCATTCTCCTTATTATTATTGGGACAATTTAGAAATCAGAATAATCACATTATTATTGTTAAAAAGTGTAAGAAGACTTTGTTCTTTGATATTTCTTAAATCACTCGTGAACGATACAGACGTTATAGATTTATGGCTAATTACAGCTGCAATTATAACCGTTGTTGTGTTTTGTGTTGTGTAAGTTGCCGTCTATATCGTGTATTGCATTACAACACTTACTGCAGTCTTATCACCCGGTGATATTGCAGTTGTAGTTTGAAATACGACATTGGCAGAATATACTGTGCTTAGTATTGCACAATCACTTATCAACGAGAATATCACTTGAAATATTGCTGAGCTATTCTAGTTTTTACAATTATTTCCAGAGAGATGCAAATTTTGTTCTCCAATCTAGTCATTTTATACAAATAAGGGTAAAAATTAGCACAAGCACATGTGAATTTCTTGGCTAAAAGACACATACTACCGTTTCAGAATCACCATGCAAATTTGTTGTCATGCATATTCTGGACATCTCACACAGACTTTGTCCTAGCGTCTGTGAATTGAACTCAAAACAAAAATAGGCGGCAACCTGTCATGTACATTGACAAGGACTTATCAGCAAAAAAGCAATTTTAGAGATGTCATAAGGCGATAAATAAAAATCGATAATTTTTTTGTGCAATTCTTAATTATTTCACACATTACGATACAAGACATTACGATTTTAATCCTTTCCATTTGTTATTTAAAAAAAAACAAGGTTCATATTAAAATGTTATGTAGAAAGTTTAAAATAAATTTGGTGAGAAATATTTAGGGAATCGAAAATTATAATACCAAATATATATTTAAAAGTTTATTTTTACTAAACTATTCGTCATCTACTAACATTCTCTCTTCGTTCGATGACGAATCTTCACCGACATGAATAATTGAGGATTGTTCTCTTATATTATCGAAAGCGATATCTTTTTCCCAATATAGTCCGAGAGTTATTTAGTCTTTTCTCAATTTTCAGAGGTGACGTGATTACATGCATCATTCGGAAATCCCAGCATCTTATTTGCTGTAAATGGTGGACTTGTGTTAGTTCATGCTGCCCATATTAATTCAATAGCGTTGTACTGACAATAGTATGGGGGTAGTCTTAGAAATGTGTGCCCATATTCTGCTGCAAGTTCGTCCACAATGCATCTTGGAGGTTAACGATTTTGTTTTAATATACGGACCAACTCACATTTTAACATAGACACATCTACGTTGTTGCAATGATCAAGAAGCCAGTTTACAATGTCGGAACTTTTGTTGGTTTAGTAGGTATCCGTTATAATCACTGATGGTTCCTCCAACTTGTTCAATAAATCTTCAAACCATCCTTCAAATACTTCTGATACCATCTACTTGTGATAATATTTGTATTTGTTTCGATTTGAAAGACAATAACGCTCCTTCGATAAATCTTTTCATTGTTCCCGCTTCACAAATAATCAGCCTTTTTCGTATTCCTATAAGCACTTTCGAGGTGGACGCTGCAGTGTCATCCATTAAGCCTCTTGATACGGTGTGGTTGGCATTAAGCCACGTTTCATCTGTAAATACAACGGTTCCCCTCTTTATTTGCTTAGCTTCCCCCAAAAAGTTACACCGCGCTAGAACAATGTCTTTGCAATAGAAATAGAAATAGAAATAGAAACTTATTTATTCAATGTAGATTATAAAAATACTTATTGAAAGTCACTTTTTTTAATTTACCACTGGTTCGCAAAAAAACCTCTGTCCTGGGAAGAACCAGCAAGAAACCCAGCGGGACTATTTTTTTTTAATAATAGCTTACAATCATGTTTACAATCAACAACACAAGACAAATTAGAAATAGCTTGGTAGCGATCACCCTTCCCAGGGGTTATTATCATCTATAAATTCCTTAATATTATAATAACCATTTTTATACAAACTTAGTTTAATAACATTTTTGAACTTTGTGTATGACAAATTTTGTATATTTTCTGGGATTTTGTTGTAAAAGCGTATACATCGCCCCAAGAATGAATTACTGACTCGGTGGAGTCGAGTAACTGGTACTACCAGCTTGTATCTGCTCCTAGTATTTACAGAATGAATATCACTTATTTTCGCAAAACTACTTTTATTTTTGTGTACGTATATTATATTTTCATAAATGTATTGAGAGGCCAGAGTTAATATATTAATTTCCGTAAATTTTTGTCTCAGTGACTCTTTTGGTTTTAAATTATATATTGCTCTAATGGCTATCTTCTGTAAAATAAATATAATTTCAGTGTCAGTCGCGTGTCCCCATAGCAAAATACCATACGACATAATGCTATGGAAATAACTGAAGTAAACTATTCTAGCTATTTCAACACTGGTAAGAGCTCTAATCTTTTTTACAGCATATGCTGCAGAACTAAGTCTGCTAGCTAGTTTTTGATATATGGGGGAGCCATTGAAGCTTTGCGTCCAGTGTGATTCCAAGAAAAATGGTGGTATCAACAAGACTCAGTTCCTCCCCATTTAAAATTGCATTAGTATTGACATGTTTAACATTAGAAGTTACGAATTTCATACATTTAGTTTTAGTTCCATTCAAAGGCAAATTATTGACATTAAACCAATTAACTAACTTAGCTATAGCATTATTTACTTCGTCGTAATTTAATAACTGTCGTTTTAATTTGAAAATTAATGAAGTATCATCAGCAAATAATACTATATCATGGTTATCCCCTACTATGTAAGGTAAGTCATAGATATATACAAGAAACAGAAAGGGGCCGAGAATTGAGCCCTGAGGCACGCCCATTTGTACAATCGACCCGGAAGAACTCATACTATTAATAACAACTTTTTGTGTTCTGTCACTTAAATATGAAATAATTAATTTCAGAGCATCATTTCTTACACCGTAGTGTTGAAGTTTCCTGATTAATGTTTCATGGTGAACACAATCAAAGGCTTTGGATAGGTCACAGAACACACAACACCAGCATCAGTTGTCGAGCGACCCCTTGTGAAACCAAATTGATTTTTATGAAGTAATTTATTTACATTAAAAAAAATTAACAATTGATCAAGAATAATTTTTTCAAAAATTTTACTAAGTGTTGGCAGTACAGAAATAGGTCTGAAATTAGCGGGGTCCAATGTACTACCAGATTTAAATAAAGGTATTACTTTACTATGCTTCATTAAATCAGGAAACACACCAGATTTGATACTACTATTAAAAATAATAGATAGTTGAGGTGCGATTGTATTTATTATAGACGCAATAACTTTAACAGAAATCCCCCACAGATCGGCGGTTCTCTTAATATCAATAGTCTTAAAATATTTTACAATATCTTTTGATGAAACTTTATGAAATGTAAAATTCTTTGTACACACATTTACATTTTGTTTAAGTAATGATTGCATTCCATCAATACTTTTCTTTTGTCAGATTTTTAACCTACGAAACAAGCTACAGTCGTGAAGCAAAATATTCTATAATTCTTTTCTCAAGTAATAGCCATATATGTGACGTCGTATTGCGTCAGCATAAAATCATCTACTTTAGTTATTACGAGAGTTCTCTTTTTCATTTTTGGCGTTGAGGGCATATTTTTTTCGGAACAGCTTTTTTCATATACTTCATCAGTTATATATGTCACAGTAACACGCTCACGTACACCTTACAATGGTAAAATAGGTCCACCATTTTGATATTCCCTTTGGAAATGATTACGCACCGGCGCCACCAAATCCCTTGATTGTCCATTTAACACCAATCCCGTTGGCACACTTAGTTCAGTTCTGTGCAATAAATTTTTAAGAACGGAATTTCGGAAGAATACAGTGTACTCTATGTAACGTATTAAAAATGTAAAAACATTCAGTAAAATTAAAAGTAGTGAATAACACAGGCGTCTCGTTGCGAATTTTTAATAAACTATATGGTGGCGTTGGCATTACATCAGTGTGGCTAGGACAAGCATACAAGATGACTGTGGTTTTATTCTTATAAATTGGAAAAAATTAAATGTTAATAAAAATGGTGAGTGACGTAATAAAACGAGCAAACCGGCTTCGATCCCCGCCGGCACCAATGAAATTGTTAATTATAATTTTAAGTGCTGATTTACCACGTGCTCGGCGGTGAAGGAAAACATCGTTAGGAAACCTGCATGTACGAGAAATAAGAAAAAAAATTTCGAAGACATGGTAAGTTCGCCAACACGCATTGGGGCAGCGCGGCGGAGACTTCCTTGCCCCAATACCCTCTCAGAATTGAGAGGAGGCCTATGCCCAGTAGTGGGACGTATATAGGCTGTAACTTTACTTTGACGTTACTATAGAAAATTAGTTACTGCAATTTGCATCACATATCCGAGTACTAGCATGAAGAACGCTACTAATATTATAACTTCTGTGATGAAATCAATTTTTGAGTTAAAATACGAATTATTACTACAAGCAACCCGTTATGCGGCATTATTTAGATTTTTGGTTATCATCAAAGACCGTTTATTTTATCAATTCCTTGATTTCTCAAAAGGCTATATTTTATCCAAAACACTTGGGAATTTTAATAAAATATAGGTAAGATCACTCTTCATATTGCTCTGTATCTGTTTATAAAGTTTCATAACTTATTTATCTATATTAATACAATCGGCTTAGACATTCGAAAATTAGCCAGGACGTGAGACATATGATTATTTTTACCTGTACCGACCTGTACGACCTGCAAATAATCTCCTCGGCTCAATAAAGGGCAGCTATTTTACATATTACACACAAACACTTACATTTTTATGCGTACAGAATATAAAAAATATAGGTCAGTTCGGAAAGTTGAGATAAACACTGGTAGACTTGTTGTTACTTTTTAAAAATGATTTTACTTCCTAAAATCTTACTTTTAAAATAAATTCACGCAACCGTAAGTGTATTTTGTTTGACCACGATAATAATTTATTTCATACTACATACATCAAAAATACATATAAAGGATGTAAAAGAGTCATTAAGATTATCATTAGGTTGTGGATTTTACCATTCAGAGGCGGTGTAAAAATATCCATTACCTAATGGCATACCGCGGGTGTCATAAGTGGTGACTCAGAGAAACAAACCAGGATATAGGAAACAGTGTCTTTCTGAAAAATTATTATAAAGCTGTGGTTGTCAAACTACCTGCCAAGCATAGCAACTATAACAATATATCTCTGATGAAGAAAGGTACAAAAACCGGCCTCTAGTCCCCAACGACCTCGCTATACTAATGGAGCTTCAGTTGCCTTCGACCTGGCAGTATTAAACGCACGGACTCTAAAGACAGACTACAAGATCCAGGAGCTGTAAGAAGCGATAGAAAAATTGCGCTAGGATATTAGAGAATAATTTAAGAGGATACGGTAATCCTCGGATCCCGCAAATGTTCTATCAACCGTTTGTTCATTATTTGTTATATTTATGTTTTGTTGGTGTACAATAAATAGTATTGTAATGTATTGTATCCGTTTAGCTTCGTTTTAGAATTATTTACTAATTTATTATTAATTAATATTTCGTGTAAGATATAAACACAAAAATTAATGTTTTAATTCTATAAACAGACTGATAAATTCTAATGAAAACCAATATTTGAAAAATATTTACAAGTATTTAAGAAGTGACAACTTTCAAGAGCCTGTGATTCCAATAGTTATCATACCTACTAGTCTCGGGGGAAATCATAGAAATTGTTTTTCCGAAGATATTTCAACACTTTCTACTGTACTGAAAATAGAAAAAAGCTTCAATAATAACACATAACTTCCAATTTCAGGTATATTAATCCTTCATGCGTAAATTTATTATATTTACTCGTTAAATTAAGTAATGATTATTGTCAACGGAAATTTAAAAATAAATCTTGCAATTTTTTCACCATGCAACTATCCAAATTTATCAACAAAATTATTAATTGTTATAATTCGATATGACAATGGACATTTTTTACTTACTTTCTATTATAAGTTTATTATTTACATTTACAAAACTAAGGGATGTGACAAATGCAGCAACCATCGAACAAAAAAGGTTACAGATACGTTATCACCTCTGAGGATTGTGATGGAACACCACACTACCTGTAGTTATACTGGCTGTCTAGATATGGGACTGCCTCATTGGTCTAGTGTTTGTAGTAGTGCGACTGTTGATCTTGAGGTCCCTGGTTGTGCCAAATAAAATCAGTTTATTGAGTTTTTCCATTAAGAAATTCTCAATAGATGCCCGAAGTCAGGAATTTGTCGGTGTCTTACTACACGTGAAAAATATAAACAAAATACGTACACACAAAGAAAGAAAAGTCTTTGGTCCTGCACGGAATCTCTCTCTATTAGAATGAAGGAATAGAGAGTGCACATGTGCTTGTGCTTTTACTTGGGTACTCTAATCCTGTTCTGCGCTTACGGTTAAACTCCACTGATGTTGATCGCTGTGAACAAAAATCGGTCTGGAGGACATTATTATTAGAAAATGGATAAATTTCTCAATCGATTTTAAGCTAGTTATATCTAGTTTAAAATCAATTGAGACTACCGAACACCGACTACAGAACAGACAAACAAAGAAACCGACAGAAAATAAAGTTTGTTTATTGAGTCACTCAGTTATAAGACAAATATAGCTAAATATTTTAAATAGATAGTTTCAAGTCTTTGATTTAAAATAGATTGCGAAATTTGACCAAACTGACAGGCATTTAAGAAAGTGAGTTTACAAAAACGTAGAAAAATATAACAAAATGAAAAAAATCATTGTAAAAATAACTGTGATGTTTCAAAATTACTACAATGTTATACTTACTCAATATAATATCTACTCAGGGTGCCGTAATAGAGTAGAAAGATAACGATTAGAAACAATGTAACCAAAAGTTTATCGTACACAGTAATTGTCTACCTTTCAGGCAATTTTCTCAAAGACTCCCTACAAAGCCAACTTGAGTGAGATTCACAAAGACTTTATTTTGTGTTTTATTAATACTTATATGATTTGTCATTATTCTTTTTCATCAACAGGGTTTAAGTAGTTCAGAATTAATTTAATTATTCCTTTTCCATAGAGTGTGAAGTATTTGCTGAAGGTGTTGCATTTTGTAGGCGGATTGGCAAACGTAGTAAAGCTCTCGCAAATCTGGCACTGCGCTACTTACCGGTCTTAGTATTTTACATCTACCATTTTTCAACAGTTTTGGATGGCGATGATATTAATTAATGTAAGGGATAGTTAGCCAAAATAATCCAAGCTGATTCTACAACAATAATGTTTTATGACTGCAGCATTTTATAAAATGTTCATGTTAAACACAAAATTTGTAAGCAATATGATTTTTTTTAATTTTTACAAAATTTGTTAATAAAACGTAGTAGTTATGGCGACGACGGAAAATATCAGTATTTTATGGATTTCAATGGATAATGGTTGCTGCTTACGACGATGTTAAATATCCAGATTTGCTACGGGCAGTTGCGTCTAAGGTGCACTACGTCTGGAACTGAAATCGTCAATTTGTCTATGTAGTCGTAGCTCTATTATTTATTCTGTGGCGTGGTGTACATATCATAAAGATATCATAAAGGATTATTACAAGGAGAAAGGCACATGTCCAGCGATGGACTTTTAGTAGCTGATGAAGTTGAAGAAGACACTCATTTTGATTTAAATAAAGCGATTTCTGAGAACAATTTATATAACTTGTTAAAATCAGGACATTATTTCTAACGCATAGAACTTATGACAGATAATATGTGGATCGAGAACGTTTAGTGGAAATAACCATTAAAATGATATATTGGTCGTTATGGAATTTGGACTACCTTTTATAGAGGGTATTTCAAGTGAAACTATTCTATTAAGGAATCTCGCCTTGGTGTCAGGTCACTTAACTATCAGTGAGATGGTAAATTATGACCGCAGTTAGATAATTCGCCAACCGAACTTATTAAATTGTTTATTTATATTTTACATATATATATATATATATATATATATATATATATATATATATATATATATATATATATTGGTTACTAAAGTTCTTATAATCCTTTTCTATTAATTTTTCCGTAAATAGTCTGTCGGATAAAGTTTCCTTCATAATATGCAAGATTTTTTTATTTTTAAAATAAATATTTATTTACGATATTATTTACAAAATAAAGTAAAGTAAATATATTCTTTCGGGTTTTTATATTGCGGGTTTCCTCACGATGTTTTCATTCACCACCGAGCACGTGGTAAATGAGCACAGAATTTCAACTAACAATTACATTGCTGCCTGGCGAACCCGAGTTACTCGCGTACTGTGCAATTTACAGGGATCGCTTAGCTCCTCGGCTATCACAACTCGGCTAAATGTATTATAGCCAATAATATATGAACTGTGTAATACTAGGTGGTGAAGTAGCGGTTTAAAAAATATATTTTGTAATTCAATATACGCACATTACAAATAGAGCCGTGGTAGCTCAGATGGTTAGCGCTCGCTGTAAATATAACAGAATGCGAGTAACCCGGGTTCGATCCCCGCCGGCACCAATGAAATTGTTAATTTCAATTTTAAGTGCTGACTTATCACGTGCTCGGCGGTGAAGGAAAACATCGTGAGGAAACCTGCATGTCTGAGGAATAAGAGAAAAAAATATTTCGAAGACATGTGAAGTTCGCCAACACGCATTGGGGCAGCGCGGCGGACACTTCCTTGTCCAAAAACCCTCTCAGAAATGAGGGGAGGCCTGTGCCCAGCAGCGGAACGTATATAGGATGTAACTTTACTTTACTTTACATTACAAATAATATGTACTTAATAAAAGTCAGTCTTATGTTCAATTTGCCACTGTAAGTGTATTTACTACCCCATATCGCCCAATGTATGTAGGACGTAACATGGAATGAACTAATATATGGGCAGCAGAATAGGATAAAGCTCTTTTTTCTTTACCTAAATAAATTGAAGGTAATTTGTATGGTTCAACTTTATAGAGAAATTATATTATATACTTATATAAGATATTAATTTAGCAAACGCTGCAACCTGCTTTTAGCCATGAGTCGCGTGTATTTAATTTTATTTATTTTATTGCCATCATACAAACGGCAGTATGTCAACAACTTTCTTACGGTACACACTCACTCAAGGAAAGATTTGTCATAACTACACTTAGTGTAAAACATATAATATCTTAGTTATATAAATTTATCTACATTTTCGGCTATCTTTCTTTCTGTGTGCTCAAAATACTACATCCAACTCATAACTGCAACTGTACATCTCATCTTAAAATGTACGATCTAACTGGACTGAATATAATATATTTACAATTCCCGCAAGATAAAGATAAACTACAAGATTAGTGAGTTTTTGCATATTTTTAACAGTATAAAAATAAACATAACTACATAAAATAGTTCTTTTGCAATTTATTTTCAGTAAGAAGAGTTAAATTTTCTATTATTAATAAAATAAAGTGATTAGAGTAGATAACATTTTTTATTACCGCTATATTATTAAACTACACTTAGGTTGCGGCTTCAAGTCGTCAATCAGTATTAAGGATCTGTAAAAAATTTCCCTAGATATTTTTAAAAATCTATAAAATTTTCGTTTATAGCGTGTGTGTGAACGTGCTTACGTGCATGTGCGTGTGTGAATGTGGCCCAAAGAAATCTACATTTACCCCGATAAGAACCAAAATGCAACAAGTGCAATCGCCCTGGGGACTAAAATGAAATGCATCGTTTCCAGTAAAAATCGTCTCTGGTTCGCTAAACTCAAACACAGAAGTATTATTAAGCTGCTATTACATACTGGTATTCTGTGACGAATTCCAGCAACAACAACATACATAGCTGCAGCTTGGCTCTACCATTACATTAAATACCACAATATTGATTAATTTATAATTCATAAAATCTTACGCTTACTATCAAGCTAGATATGTAGAGACTGTGGATTTCCGTTTGGAACGATCTTGACACATCTCTCTTGATTTTTTTATCCATATACCTACGCATACATACTCGTCGTTTAAGGTACATTTATTTTGATCTTTATTCTATGTTTAACCGATTTTGTCACTAAACTTCCGGTCTTGGGCATTCTTTCCTTCCCTCAATTTCTACACTCATTTTTTCTACGTGTAAAAATATCCAAAGGATCCTTTTCTTAATTCACATCAAATAAAATTCAGTAAACACATCTTGCAAACCACGCTCTTCACATAATTCTTAATAATTGCATTTCTCCAGCATTAATTCAACTTTGATATTTTTTCTGCCATACCCAACTTTTACCATCATACGTTAAGGTATGGACTAACACATCTTTTTCGTTACTTTAAGTGCCTTTTGTGACATTATCTCATTTCCCACACTTGAATGCAGAGATCCATTTACTTTTTGTCCTATATGTAATTTAATAATGAATTTGAGACTTATTTTTTATAAGACTATTTTCTATAAGTAGTAGGCCGCATAAAAAGCTCATGCATTCTTTATTTTTGGATCAGAAACACATATTTAAAACAATCTTTTTGCATAAAACTATATACTAACGATTTTGCTGAAAACTGTTAATTTCAATCACAAATAGTATTTAATAATTTGTATTACGATTAAACTTAAATTATTACTTAGGGAACTTATCTAAATTTGAACTGAATGTTGACAGCTGTAGTTTTATTTGTTTTTACAACAAAGCCTGGCGGAACAGACCTAATTGGAAACGCCGCAGAGGTATTGCAATCAATGTCATTCGCGTAAGCTCAGGTGTTAAACACGGCAAATTAATGTTTAACTTTACTACGTAGTCACTAATTATAAAACGAGCAGCGTGTAAAATATACCGTATAATATTGGATTTAATACGTGATGGTTTTTATTACTTGTATTTTGGTCAATTTTAAACGTCAATTTTAACGATACTTATTTTTTATGAAAAGGACCATACCTCAAGGGTTGGGACCACCCTTGAAGTATGGTTCTTTTAATTAAATTTGAAAAAGTTAAATAAATAAATAAAAAGTATTTATTTTCCACAAAAAAAACAATAATATTTATTCTACCATTCAAGGTGGAAAATACATTGGTTCGATTTCAACACTATGGTCTACAAATAATAAGCCGTGGTAGCTCAGGGCACTAAGTGGTACGTGTACGCGTGTCTTATGAATGAATCATTTCGAGAAAATGTGATGTTCCCAACACGCACTGAAGCAGCGACTCTTTTTTGGGCTGCAGATATCCAGTTAAGACTATGATTAATCATAAGTGTGAAAATTTCTTCATAGTCATCTCTTTGTTATTTGAAATATTAAGACCACAGCAAAGTAGCTTATTTGTACGATCCGAAGTTTTTTTTTAATAATATTTCAGTGGAAAAGGAGCTAATAGTCTACCTGATGTTAAGCGACTGGTAGTAAGCCGAGGAAGACTTACAACTAGTTTCAAAAAAGGTAATATGGTATCACCCTTGTAGACTTAGATAAAACAACTCATAGCTGATAAAATACTTTCTTAGAGTTAGCGTAGATTTGGCAACGGTGGCACTCGCCCATGATGCCCCCGTTTCGTGGGTCTTCCATTGCAATCCCTGTTAGGTTGCAGATGCGCCGAACGTTAAATATCTCCTTGCTCTTCGGAGGTTTCGCTTCTCTGGGAGTTTGAAAAATGAAATGCTGGGTGCGCAGGTGACTAGTAACGCTACAGAATTCCTCTGTCGAGTTTAAATACATGCATGTGCTCCGACCGGCGTTTTACACTTTTAGGCAGTAAATCGTTTTTGAATTAAACCAATTGGAAAGATTATTCCATTTGGTTTTTTCCTGTATAACAATTTCCCTACGTTCAGTAGAGGACCCTTTTGCTCCAGGCTTAGCCGTGGACTAGAGTTGAGCGCACGCCGAGGGGCTAGATTTTTAGCTGGAGCTGCCTTTTTGAGGGCTGCGCGTTTACGCTTTTTGCCCCGAACGAGGACGAAGCCTTCATCTTGGGGCTTGGATGGGGCACACGTCTTGTCTCCACTTCGGAGCCTGAATCGGCATCCAAGAAAACTGGAGAGGGGTTGTAGTTGGACATCGCGAAAGGCGCGGGAGACGCAGCGTCGTACACCGACGCGATCGAACCCGGTGTTACGGGAGCGGAGTACGGAGAGAGAGAGGGTTGTCCTCATGTATTATAAGTTCAGTCATTACCACAGCTAAGGGACAGGTCGGAGGCGCAGGATCACATACGGGACGCGCATTGCGCTGTGCAAGAAACACAGCACAAATATCGGGACAGGTTCGACTAAAAAGTCGGTTAGCTTGTCGACCGTAATTGACACCATCTCGTCCAACTATGCTTACGCACAGAATCTGCGAGGAAATTAGGAGATTGGTACACATCTAATGTGTACCAATCTCCTCCACCTTACGGGGGGAGGATGTGTGTGCCTAAGTCTAACACCTATACACCTAGTGCGTTGGTAGCTGTTGCCTAATGCAACAAACAACACAAAAATTAAAAAACGATAGCCGCCTCTGAGGCGTCGGCAGTGTTTCACTCTACTTACGGTTACCAGGAAGTTAGGAAGAAGAATTACGCACAAAACGCACTTGAAACAACAACACGCGTTCACTACACTTCACAGTGAGATTGACACTGTCTCCCGGGACATAGTAGACAGACAGACAGAACGCTTCGCGCACCACGTTGAAGACACCAATACTGTCGCCAAAGACAGAGTATTAGGCAATATTGTGTATTCCAGGTGAGTAGTACTAATTAAATAATTCATGCGCATCATCAAACAGCGTGGAGTGATAGAGTGAACTTAACCGATACGTCCGAAGTCTACCGAGCCCAAGTGCAGAATATATGTGACACGATACTGCGATGACGAATGTAAGTCTTTATAATATTTTTTATTTAAACAATTTAAATTCATTAATTATTAATTCTAAAGCGGTCTAGGTGCGACCTGAAAGGTCCACACGACTAACTTCCCAATGGAAAGAATAAAAAATATCATATGTTTTAATATTTTGTACAATTTTTCATTCAGCACAAAAAAACGACTTGACAGATTTTGCTCAAAATTTAATTAGGTCTATGTTACTTAATTATGCGTTAAATAAAACTGGTCCCATGTCAATAACACTCTTTGTTCTCGAGATAAACGAGGCAAAAGTTGAATCCGAACATACATACATACATATTTACACACATACATACATACGTACTTGTGCACACACGTACACCCTCTTAAAAACCATACTATTCGACTCTAAAGACCTTAAAACGTGGAGATATGTTAAAATTTCCAATTTGCAAAATCCTACCTATTACAAAAACTTCCCACTGGGAAGTTAATAAAGCCTAGCTAGCTACCCTTCTAGCCACACTTAATTAAACTTAATAAATATAACCTTGGCAAAACTATTGCAAGCAGGGATAAATATTTTGTTTATATATTTAAATGCTTACTAAGTATACAAGAAGTGTTTTCCAAGCTTGCCGTAAGATAAAATAAAAATAAAAACATGCCTCCAATACTTTGGTACACAATTACTTAACCAGATTAATATTTTGCAATCAATTCTTAATGGTTATAATTTTTTGCCAAGCAAGACTAAGTCTTAAGCAAGACTTAAATACGATGTATAGGATAACATTTTATGAAATGCGTTACTACTAAACACTGTTAATTCTGCTTCAGACTAGTTGAGATTTTTGAATTAAATTTAGATGTCTACTTATTAAATTCCTGTAATGATAAGTAAAATTTATTATTACAGCTGACTAAGATAAAACCTGATATAAATATTTCCAGTTCCTATTCTCTATATAGTCTATTCTATAATATAAAGTACTATATTACTGTGTCAGTTCTACTGTCATATCGATTATGTTAGCCTAAAATTAATACTACCACCAAATAAAAAACTAAATGAGGTAATCTCCCATCCTCCATCTTAAGCAATAGCACTAAAATTGATAAATACTACTTTCATAAAAACTACTTCAAAAATAGTATATAATTTAGAGACAAATTTGATGCTCATACCTAAGACGGACGGGCCATGGAAAGAATATTATAGTATATTCAATGCAGGTATAAGTGCGAAACTCAATCTATAAGGCACCCGGTCTCATTACCTTTTATATTGCAGGCGTGATTGGAATGTGTGAAGTAGGGATAGTTCGGCGGCTGTAGAGTGACATAGGTTACTTTTTTCCGCGGAAAAACATCTCATTCCCGTGGGAAAATAGAATATGTTGCAAAAGTTTGTGCTTTCACGTCGCAACAGAGCGTCGGCATGGCATGAATTTTGGTATGGGGATAGTTCTGTGGCTGTAGAGTGACATATGCTATTTTTTTTCCGCGAAAAACATCTCATTCCCGTGGGAAAATAGAATATGTTGCACAAGTTTGTCCTTCATTCACGTCGCAACAGAGCGTCGGCAGAATTAGGGGAAGTCGGTGGCTGTAGAGTGAAATAAGCTTTTTTGCGGAAAAGCATATCATTCCCGTGGGAAAATCGAATGTGTTGCGAAATTAAATTCAGCTAGGTGGCGCCACAGTGATTCTACAAGACGGACGACGGTACGATGGACTAACACAGAAGGTCAGAATATCTGGATTATTATGTCTTTTTACCAAAATTAAGATAAAAATGTATGAATCTGTATTTCTCCACGCAGGACCGAGAAGAGAGCGATAAAAAACATAAAATTCACCAGCTGATTTTCTTCAAACGTTTTGGTGCATTGTAATTCACGGAATAGGAGATAACCTCGCAAACGATATTAAGTAATCCGTTGATGCTCTGCTTACCCCGCAAGGGTTACAGGCGTAATTATAAGTATGGATCAGAAATTCTATCACCACCTGTCACGCCTTCACCCTTAACTATTACTTAACTGTGGTAGAAACAGTTCTTAGTAAGCCTTATTAGTAATATTTATTGAACGGAAATGAATACAGTTCTTATATGTGGGTATGAATGAATCGGTATTACAATAAGAAAAATTGTGCAAAATTATAAGCAAAATATTTTTGAGAGTTCTTATTAACTAACGTATACATAGTTTAAATTGATTCCGCTAGATGTCGTTACTAGGTTTTTAAAACGCGGTAACGAAATGTTTCCTGACATGTACTTAACTCCCGCCGTTGAGCCGCGCGTCAACTTATTGTGCATACGGTACCTATACGCTTAAATTGTTTCTATTTCGTAGCTTATTCGACTACCTGCTTTCGATTTCGGTTGTATGTTATTTGCATTGTGATTTGGTTAAGGTTGAATGGATTTATATTGGCTTTCATTTTCGGATTTGTGTATTTTCTTGGATCGGTTTTGTTGATTTGGTTGGTATTCCTTTAAACATATTTAGACTCTGGCTTTGATTTTGGATTTTGTTTATTTAGAATCGTGAATTGGTTTTCGTTGTTTTAGGTTGTTTAACAACATTTCAAAGGAATATTAATAGTATAGATAGTGTATACGGTATATTTATATTGACTACTGCTTTCGATTTCGATTTTCTGCGTTTTGTTTTGTGATTTGGTTTAATTTGATTCGATTTTTTTGGCTATCGTTTTCGGATTCGTGTTGTGTCTTGAATTGGTTTAGTTGTTTTGATTTTAAAAGGAATATTTATTCGTTTTAGATATTTTGGATTTGCTTTTAAAAGGAAATTTTATTCCTTTTAGGTATTTTAGGGTTTTTTATAAATAGGTTTTTGTTACTCCATAACGCCCCTCAAACGTAAGTTCAGCCTTTCAAGAGTATCTTCTCAAAGACTAGCGAAAAGAATAGCTTGATCGCTAGAATCTTTAGAAGATGCTGAACTGAGGAGGCAAGAACAAGCAGAGCGTCAGGCTGCTTTTAGAGCATCTCAGACACCTTCTCAACGTCAGCAAAGGCGTCTTTAACAGACAGAGCGTCAGACTGCTTTAAGAGCTTCCGAAACGCCTTCTCAAAGTCAGGAAAGGCGTTTTGAACAGGCAGAGCGTCAAGCTACTTTAAGATCTTCTGAAACACTTTCTCAAAGTCAGCGAAGGCGTCTTGAACAGGCAGAGCGTCAAGCTACTTTAAGAGCTACTGAAACACCTGCTCAAAGTCAGTAAAGGCGTCTTAAACAGGCAGAGCGTCAAGATAATTTAAGAGCTACTGAAACCCTTGATCAAAGTTAACAAAGGCGTCTTGAACAGGCAGAGCGTCAAGCTACTTTAAGAGCTACTGAAACACCTGCTCAAAGTCAGCAAAGGCTATTTGAACAAGCGGAAAGTCAGGCCGCCTTAAGAGCCGCGGAAACACCTGATGAAACTCAACACAGACTCATTGAGAAGCTGAACATCAATCTACTATAAGAGCATCTGAAACACCAGAACAGACACAGGCGCGAAGAGATGCAAATGCACAGCTCCAAGCTGAATGTCGACAAAATTTTTAATGGACAAGGCGTGTCGATTTAACAGCGCTTTAAAATGGAAAGATGAGAGCGCAGGCATGTGCTGTTCCAATGGCAAAGCGTCTTTTCCGTTACTTGGGGAACCAGAAAAACCTTTGAAAACTCTCTTTTTATATGATGCTAATGAGTCACGGCGCTTTTTAAACAGGATCTGGAAATATAACTCATGCTTTCAAATGACGTCCTTCGGAGTTGACCGGGAAATAACAATGCCGGGATTTTCACCTAAATTTACGGTACAAAGGCAAATTTATTATAGAATAGGGTCTCTTTTTCCAGCTGAAAACGAACAGCATAAATTTTTACAAGTATATTTTATGAGTGACGAAGAAATTGAGGTAGACCGTCGATGCCAATTAATCCAGGGAGTTGAGAGAGACACAGTGTTCACAATTCAAAGATTCTTGCGTGAACGTAACATTTTAGTCAAAACATTTAAAACTGCTTTAGAAAACCTACATGAAGAGGAATGTAAAGTCGTCATTTACGCAGATCGGACCGCTCGAGGAGAGCGCTACAATGCACCTTTGATAAACGAAATAGCAGCCGTAATTAGTGGTGATCAATTTTCTGCACGAGATATTGTCTTGCGAGCACGTGATGATATGTTGCAACGGGTAGCCGATCACACAAGTTTTAGACGCTCTGCAATACCCATTGATTTATTGCAAAGGACAAGAGGGTTATCATTTTCAAATTCCACTCACTAACCCGGTCACAAAGGAGCCTACTCCGAACAAAAAGTATCATTTATGGATTTTTATGCGTATCATATGATGTTGCGAGAAAATAATTTTAACCTCTTAGTCCGGTGTGACAATTATTTCATCAATTTTTGGTCGACATGTATGTGAAGGTAGAAAGTGAACGTCTCCGTTATCTATCTTTAAATCAAAAAAAGCTGCACGTTGAGAATTATATACATTTACAAGATGCAGTTTCTAGCGACGCCAATGTAAACCCCAGAAATTTAGGTAAAATGGTAATTCTGTCCTCATAATTCGTTAACAGTCCCCGCTACCTACATGAGTACACACAAGACGCATTCGTCTATGTACGAACTTACGGAAGACCTAATCTTTTTGTTACTTTTACTTGAAATCCCACATGGAAAGAAATAACCGATGAGCTAATGCCGGGCCAAAAAAGTTCTGACAGACACGATTTAGTTGATAGAGTATTTAGATTAAAAGTACAAAAATTAATGTATGTAATTAACAAAGGAAAATTTTCGGAGAGGTGCAGTGCTTCATGTATTCAATTGAATGGCAAAAAAAGAGGATTACCGCATGCCCACATTCTAATATAGCTTAAAGAGAAGTTGTGGCCCAGCCAAATAGACGACATAAATAAGCGCCGAGATTCTGGATCCTGAGCAAGATAAAGAATTGTATGACACCATCGTCCGAAATATGATTCACAGTCCATGTGGAGCACGAAATTCAATATCGCCATGTATGAAAGAAGGAAAATGTGCAAAGAAATTCCCTAAACAGCTATTAAAAGAAACAGTGCACAATGATAGTGGCCACCCTTTATACAGACGCGAGCTCCCGAAGATGGTGGCAGGAAAGTTACAATCAAATCTCGCTCTGCAGCGTTCGAAACCTTAGATAACAGCTGGATTGTCCCGTATTCGTTCATTCTGTGTAAAATGTTTAATGCCCACTTTAATGTAGAAGCATGTAGCTCTGTTCGCGCAATCAAGTATATCTGTACATAAATAAAGGAAGCGACCAAGCAATATTTAATCTCAGGAGTAAAGGTAAGGCAAATCCCGTTAATGAAGTACAGACCTTTCAAGCGGGGCGTTATGTCAGCAGTAACGATGCAGCGTGGCGTCCCTTTGGCTTCCCTTTACACGAAATGCACCCAACAATAACTCACCTTGCTGTGCACTTAGAAAATGGAGAGCGACTTTCGAATGATAAGCCCTCAGCTAACAACCGAAAATGAACTAAGTGATGAAATTACACGTGAAACAAACGATATACCTGCTTTGCAGCAGCAAGTAGTCGAATTTGTATCCCGCTTGCTTCCCGAACAAAAACGAGTTTTTGACAAAGTAATAGGACAAATTGAATCTGGAAATGGTGCACTTTTATTTTTAGATGCCCCTGGAGGAACTGGGAAGACATTTTTGTTAAATTTAATGTTAGCGCGAATACGGAAAGATAAAAACATTGCTGTGGCCGTAGCTTCCTCCGGTATAGCCGCCACGCTGCTAAGCGGGGGCCGCACTGCACATTCTGTTTTAAAACTCCCTCTAAATCTAGCCCAGGAAGAATCGCCGATCTGAAAATTTTGCAAAAATAGTGCACGAGGTATAATACTGCCACAATGCAAACTTTTAGTGTGTAACGAAAGTACAATGTCGCATAAAAAAAGCTGTAGAAGCACTAAATCGAATGCTCCAGAATTTGCGCAGCAATACCGATGTAATGGGAGGAGTGGTGGTTTTACCAAACTTTACCTGTCATTCAAAAGGGCACACCTGCAGATGAAATTAAAGCATACCTCAAGTTGTCTATTTTATGGAACAAGGTGACAAAATTCAGTTTAACAACGAATATGAGACTGCATTTGTATAATGATATCAATGCTGGAAACTATGCTGACACACTATTAAAAATTGGCGATGGGCGGTTGGAAACGGATGCTGAGGGCTGCGTTAAATTGACGAGAGATTTTTGTAATTTAGTACAGAGACATTCCGAATTAATTGCGAGCGTTTATTCAGATTTAACGAACAACATGCATGAAGACAAATGGTTATGTGAAAGGGCGATTCTTGCACCAAAAAATGAGAGAGTTAAAAAAATAAATTCAGATATATTAAGCGAAGCAGCAGGAGAAATATCAGGGTATTTGTCAGTAGACACAGTTATGGATACAGAACAGAGCACTTCATATCCCGCAGAGTTTCTAAATTCTCTAGAGTTGTCAGGTTTGTTCTCACATAAGCTTCAATTAAAATTAGGCTTCCCATTCATGCTAATGCGAAATTTAGATGCTCCTTGGTTATGTAACGGGACAAGGCTGCGTGTTACACATCTTGTACGGAACATAATCGGTGCTACAATTTTGACAGGCGTAGGAAAAGGTGAAAATGTTATTATACCACGGATCCCTATAATTCCCACAGATCTTCCTTTTCAATTCAAAAGGTTGCAGTTCCCTATTAAGCTCAGTTTTGCAATGACAATTAATAAAGCGCAAGGGCAAACGTTACAGGTAGCGGTGGTCAACTTAGAAAAACCGTGCTTCTCTCATGGTCAGCTGTATGTAGCATGATCACGTGTGTCAAATGCCCAGAATCACCACATTCTTTACCCGAATGGAAAAACATATAACATTGTGTACAGTAGCGCGTAAAATAGTGTTCACTTAGTTTTTTTTTTCAAAATTCCCACAATCAATTAATCAGAATTCCCATAGATCTTCGCTTTCAATTCAAAATTTCATATTTAGCTCAGTTTCTTTTCAATTTCAAATGCTGCACCTCTGACGGACCTATTAAGCTCAGTTTCCTTTCAACTCAAAAGGCTGCATCTCTGACGGATATTTTATTTGGCTCAGTTTCCTTTCAATTCAGAAAACTGCATCTCTGACGAATCAATTTAGCTCAGTTTCTTTTCAATAGTCTGCATCCTTGGCGGATAATTATGCTCAGTTTCCTTTAATTAAAAAAATATCTCATTTCAATTTGGAATAAACAGTCTATTGTCATACGTTTCAATACATTTAAATAGTCTGACCAATCAATTTTGCTCAGTTTCCTTTTAATGGCTGCATCTCTGACAAATCTATAAAACTCAGCTTTCTTTCAATTCAAAAGCAATGGATAGTTCATTTCCCAGTGACCATGCGGGCGAAGCCGCGGGTAACAGCTATTAATTTTTAAAGTTACCGCGCTGCGAGAATAATGGCCATAATTATTATCGAAGATACTACTGCCCACTTACTGTTACAATCTCCATTTGTCGTCTCTTTAGACAACCATGGGCTATATTTTTATGCCGTCAATACATGATACATCGTTTTGAACATTTTTGGTAATTAATTTAGAATACTATGTTGATATGATAATATATTTGTATTTGTTCTGAAATATTAGTGCTTTTTGCCTTTCGATTTTATAGCTTCATATTACTCAGGGCTCTTTCCCTTTTTTAAAGCTCATGGCTTTTAAAGTTAAAAGGCTGTTAAGATTAATTCAGACGTTTACGTACAGATGGCGTTGTACAGTATTTGATTTATGATTAATTCATTAATTCATTCTAAGATTAGTTCAGAGTTCAGACGACGACCCTCAGATGGCGTCCTACAAATTTAAATCGCGGTATTAAGTAGTTTCAAGCCAACAGGTAAGGCCATTGATTTAATTAAATAAATAACCTTTGTATTACTCTGAGTTCGTGGGTTTTATTTAAGTTACCTATACCTCGAGTCGGTGATCAAACTGAAGTACCACCAGGGAGCGACCATAGTGTTTACATGGTCCTTCGAGCCGGATACCAGGGGAGTGTCTAGGATTCTCCGTCGCTACGGGCAGTGGATCGCTGTCGCAAACGTGGTGAACTACAGTACAGGGGTCAATTGGTTGTGACCTCGGACGGCGCTTGGCTGCAGTGACGTCAGGATACGTCATCACGGAGCGGAGCCACCCCAGTTGCAGCGGTTGCAGTAGGCAGAAATTACGTACGGCGGTACAGCAAGGCGAGCAAGTACAAGTGAGGCAAGTTGTGTCAGTGTGGTGAAAATCGTGAGTAATTTTGAACCTTATTACCAGGAAGACTTTAACTTCAAAAAATTTCGTGATCATTATTTGGACTTTAAAAATTAAATTAAATTCAACTTAGAGTAGATTTTCATGTTTAGTTAAGACTTAGAATAATTTCGATAAAAAGGCTAATACGGGGAACCTATGCCCGATTTTTATGAGACATTGGAAATTTTAAAGACTTAGAAAAATTTTTATACTTTAAACTTGGAAAACTTTCAATATTTTACAACTTAGAAAATTTTGGTGTTTTTACTTGAAAAATTTTGCTGTTTTGAATTTGTAATTTTGTTTGTTTACTTTTGAAAGTTCTTGATTATTGACGTAAAAATGGAAGCGTTGTTAAACTTTCAAATTGAACTGTATGAGCGCATTATTAAGGCGCAAAATAACTTCAAAAAAGAGCCCAAAAGATCGAATTACTAAACAGTATTTAGAGGGAAGATTAGAATTATTCGAGCAAACGTGGTTCGAATTTTTATCTGGTCATAAAGAGTTAAAGCGTAATTTAGATCAAAAATTATTACTGAATACTAATTATGTAAAGGAAGATATTTATGATAAAGCTGAAGAGTGTTATTTGAGTTATAAATGTGACTTGAAAAAGTCTTTAGAAACATTGAAGATTGTAAATGCACCTTGTACTTCAGAAAGTAACTATGCTCAATCGAATGTAAAGTCATCGTCACACATAAAGTTACCAAAAATTAATATACCTAACTTTTCTGGGAAATATCCTGAGTGGACAGCTTTTAGAGATTTGTATACTGCGCTTATTCATTCGAATCAAGATTTGAGTAAGGTTCAAAAACTACATTATTTAAAAAGTTATTTGACAGGTGAGGCAGAACAATATTTGAGGCATATTCCTATTGCAAACGAAAATTATGATAGATGTTGGAAATTACTCGAGGACAGATATAATAACAAAAAATATATTTGTCATTTAACTTTAAAAAGAATGTTTAGCCAGAAAAACATACTAAACGAATCAGCTAGTAGTCTCAAGGATTTAATAGATACCACCAATGATTGTCTCGCTTCTTTGACCAATATAGGAATTGACGTAGGAAGTTGGGACGTTATTATTATACACATTTTAACTCTTAAGTTGGACCCGGAAACTAAACGGCAGTGGGAATTTCACGTTAACAATAACAGCTCGGCAGATGAATTACCAACATATGCCAAATTCAAAGAATTTTTAACAAATAGATATCGCGCCATGGAATTTTTTGGATTCCGGATCCAACTTAGCCAGGAGAAGTCAGGCTCAAAGTAGTCCTCCTGTAAATAAGATGAATGCCCTACATGTAACTAATGTTAAATGTTTGTATTGTTCGGAAGCACACGCACTTGCATTTTGTAAACAGTTTTCTAAAGAAACTGTGGACGCGCGTAGAAACTTCGTACAAACTAATAAAGCATGTTTTAATTGCTTGGGTAGCAATCATTCTGCCAAGTTTTGCCGTACCAACGTAAGGTGTCGCGTTTGCAAAAGAAAACACCATTCGCTTTTGGACCCTAGTGGGAAAGCTATTTCTGAGACCATCGAGGATAGGCAACAGGGCGTATCAGAAGAAGTAATTGCATCTTCTTCGAAACCAGTAGTGGATTCAAAGGTTCAAGAAACGTCAGTATCTTGTTTTTCTTCAGGCAGAATTTACAATCAGGCTCTTCTAGCAACTGCACTTGTAAGAGTCAAGTCGAAAACAGGTAGCGACACAGTGCGAGCTCTACTTGACCAGGGCTCGCAATGTTCTTTCATAACAGAATCTACAGTACAGCGTTTGGGATTGAGAAAAACTCGGATGTTAGGACAAATATCCGGATTGGGCGAGCACGAGACAACTTCCAAAGCTATGGTTGTTATGGAACTTCAATCACGAGTTGACTCTAACTTTAGAATCAAAGTAGAAGCCTTTGTTTTGAAGACAATAACGGCTCCATTACCAACATGCAAGATCGACCCATCAAGCTGGATTGAACTTGAAGGTCTGGTCTTGGCTGATCCAGAGTATCATACTCCAAATCGTATCGATGTGTTACTTGGAGTAGGTATTTATAATCAGATACTTCTGGAAGGAATAAAACGGAGTCCAGAGGGAGAGCTATTAGCTCAGGCTACGTCGTTAGGTTGGATACTCTCTGGACAAATTACCATGACTGCACAGTCAACATACAAAATAAATGTCTTGCATTGTTGTTCAAATGATAATGATCTTCTCAAAAGGTTTTGGGAACTGGAGGCGGAACCTGAAATAAAAGAGGAGAAAATGTTCACTGATGAAGAGAAACGTTGTGAAGAAATATTCGATAAAACAACTACGAGAGATGATGAAGGCAGATATGTGGTGCGACTTCCTTTGAAGAACGATCCTCCACAAGTAGACGGCTCTATGGAGATATCTGAAAGGAGATTTTATACATTAGAAAATAAATTTAATAAAAATAAAAACCTAAAGGATAAATATACAGAAGTAATGGAAGAATACATAGATCTCAATCACATGGAGCTAGTACCAAAGGAAAAATTGGCGAATCCGTTGGCAATCTACTTACCTCATCATGCGGTAATACGAGAAGACAAAGACACGACAAAAGTTAGGGTAGTATACGATGCTTCTTGTAAAGGTAGAAATAACATGTCTCTCAATGATAATCTCCTTATAGGACCTACCTTACAGCCAGAGCTGCGACATTTGGTCATGCGATGGCGTATTCCGCCCATTTGTCTCACTGCTGATATTGCAAAAATGTATCGACAAGTGAAGATTTCCGAATCAGATGTGGATTTTCAGAGGATTGTCTGGAGAGACAATGCTGAAACTGAGATGAAACACTACAGAATGCTGAGGGTGACATTTGGAACTGCCTCCGCGCCTTACCTGGCAGTCAAAGCGTTGCAGCAGTTGGCTCTCGATGAAGGTGATAGTTATCCTATGGCAGCTAAACGAGTTTTAACAGATTATTACATGGATGACTTATTAACAGGATGCCAAACTAAGGAAGAAGGATTGACGATATTTCATGAAATGAATGAATTATTAAGTAAAGGAGGATTCGAATTGATGAAATGGACAAGTAATTGTGAAGAACTAGTAGAATCGATGAAAGGGGAAAAAGGAAAAGAGGATGTTCAGGAGGAATTAAAAAATTAAATCAGATGAAACTTTGAAAATCGTTGGACAAATTTGGAACCGTAGTGAAGACTCCTTTCGCTACGCTGTCAATCTCCCGAAGCCGGAACAACCTGTAACAAAAAGAACAATAATTAGTGACATTTCACGCTTTTATGACCCACTGGGCTGGGTAGGACCCAGCATCATAAAATCAAAAATAATAATTCAAAAGCTGTGGTTAGCAGAGATTGAATGGGATGAAGCTGTACCAAAAATTATACTGGACGAGTGGCTTGCTTACCGAGAAGAGCTGAAACTGTTAGAGAAGATGAGCATACCAAGATGGGTCCACACTAATTTTGACGATTCAGTTGAATTGCACGGCTTTTGCGATGCGTCTAATAGTGCATACGCAGCGGTTATTTACATCCGTGTGATCGACTCCAGTGGAGCGATTAACGTAGCTCTGTTAACTGCAAAAACAAAAGTCGCACCAGTGAAAAGGGTTTCTATCCCTAGGTTAGAACTGTGTGGGGCTGTATTATTATCACGACTCTTATTCGAAGCAGCAACAGTGCTAAGTATTGAAAAATGTAACATACGAGCATGGACAGACTCTACAGTGGTCCTCGCGTGGATTAAGAGCCATCCAAGTAGATGGAAGGTTTTTGTAGCAAACCGTGTCTCAGAGATTCAGTCTAATTTGGATTCTCATAATTGGTCGCATATTAGCTCTAAAGAAAATGCTGCTGATGTTGCATCTAGAGGACTATCTCCATCAGAATTGATAGAAAATAGCACGTGGTTCAACGGTCCTGACTTTTTGCGAAACAGAACTATCAATTATGAGAAGTCCAAAGAAGTAACTACAGACTTGGAAACGGTTAAATCACATTGTGCTGTTGTAGAAGACGGTATATGGGAGAGGTTTTCATCGTTGACAAGGATGAAAAGAGTAATAGCCTACTGTAAACGTTTTGTAAATAATTCAAGATCAGAACCCAACCAGCGAAACAGAGGCTATCTGACCACGCAAGAACTAACTGAAGCACAAAATACATGCATTCAGCAGTACCAAGCATTTCATTTTAAAGAAGAGATCTCGTTGGTAAAACAAAAGAGTATCTTACCTAAAAGTAGTAAACTCCGTTCGTTGAACCCAGTGATGGATGATGATAAAATCCTAAGAGTAGGACTGAGATTGGAGCTTTCTGGTTTAAGTCGCAACCAGAAACATCCTATCCTAATACCGAAGAAGTGTCATTTAACCCATTTAATTATTGCTGATGCCCACAAGAATACACTTCATGGAGACCCCCAGTTGATGATCTGCTATATCCAAGCAAAATACTGGATCTTGGGAGTAAAGCAGTTAGTCAGGTCCTATTTCCGAAAATGTGTGACATGCGCTAAAAATTCCGCCAATACTCGGACACAACTAATGGGCCAATTACCCGTAGCAAGAGTAACTCCAATACGTCCTTTCAAATGTAGTGGAGTGGATTATGCGGGTCCTATCCAGATACGAACAGCAAAAGGACGAGGGCATAAATCTCACAAGGGATATATATGCCTCTTTGTTTGTATGGCAACCAAGGCCATACACCTTGAAGTAGTCACGGATCTCAGTTCTCAAGGTTTCCTGCAGGCGTTTAAGCGTTTCGTCTCAAGACGTGGTCGTTGCTCTGACTTATAGAGTGACAACGCAACTAATTTCACTGGAGCAGCCAGCGAGCTGAAACGACTTTTCTTAACCGAAAATGGATCGATGCTACAGGAGGTAGCTGAGTCAGTGGCTACTAACGACTGCAACTGGCATTTCATCCCTGCCCAGCCGCCTAATTTTGGTGGTTTGTGGGAGGCAGGGGTGAAATCAGTAAAGTACCACCTAAGACGTGTAATAGGACAATCAACTTTGACTTTTGAAGAGATGTCGACTATTTTAGCACAAGTGGAGGCTTGTCTCAACTCTAGACCGCTGTCGGTTATCGGAGGTGACTCCGAAGATATCATGGTCTTAACTCCAGGTCATTTCCTAGTGGGAGAGCCTATTGTGACTCCGCCTGACCAAAACTACGAATCTCACACTGTTAGTTCCTTAAGAAGGTGGCAGTTCACCCAAAGAATGTTGCAAGATTTTTGGAAAAAATGGTCTCAGGAGTACCTTACCAAATTTTTGCACCGTTATAAGTGGTCATCAGAGCAACCTCAGCCCAAGGTGGGCGACGTTGTTTTAGTGAAAGAGGACGGCTTACCACCTTGCCGATGGCTATATGGCAGAGTGATTGAAACTCATCCTGGAAAAGACAATTTGGAGTAGTAGTAATTTGGAGAGTAATAACTTTAAAAACAAAAAATGGATCATTTAAACGTCCGATTTCCAAATTGTGTCTGCTTCCGATTGCGACTGAATAATGTAATGTAAATAAGTGTATAACTAGATTAGAGTATAAATTTTCATGTGAAGTTCTAAATTACATCTAAGTTAAAATTTGTGTTGTTGTTGAAGTACAAATATCATATTTGTCCTTGGTGGGCGATTATGTTAAGATTAATTCAGACGTTTACGTACAGATGGCGTTGTACAGTATTTGATTTATGATTAATTAATTAATTCATTCTAAGATTAGTTCAGAGTTCAGACGACGACCCTCAGATGGCGTCCTACAAATTTAAATCGCGGTATTAAGTAGTTTCAAGCCAACAGGTAAGGCCATTGATTTAATTAAATAAATAACCTTTGTATTACTCTGAGTTCGTGGGTTTTATTTAAGTTACCTATACCTCGAGTCGGTGATCAAACTGAAGTACCACCAGGGAGCGACCATAGTGTTTACAAGGCAAAGGCGATGATAATCATGATTATAACTATTATTATAATAATTTGGTTCGTTTAGCTAACGGCTGTCTGAGTATAAGTATGGGGACCCCATTATCTGACTACATAGCTCGTCACAATCGATATACTGGGCAGTGCAACCACCTAGGAAAGCGGGTGTACGGTGTGTATGCGTTGGCTTTAATTATTTTGATATTATAACTATATTGATGTAGATTAAACAAAAGTGCGTCGTGTTTTGTGCCGTAAAAAACAAAACTATTAAATGTATCATTATCATATTGATACAAAATAAATATCTGTATCTATCTATCGCTGACCAGCTGTAAATGCCTGGTACGGTGTTAAGTCTCTAACCTACAAGGCGGCCTAATTTATGGCTTTTGTTTCATCATTCATCAAATACCAGCCGATTTTAATAAAAATACCTCTATGTTCAGATAACTAGTATTCTGTTGCCTTCAGTCTCAACGTTTTAAGAGATACGCATAGACTTAGTACTACATATTTTCTTACATTTTCAACAAAGTAAGTATAAAAAATATGTTAAGTATATCCAATAATTGATATTGTATGAAATTATATGGCATGTCCCGTTACCCGTAAATAGGTTATGTAGTATCGTAATATGAAACAGCAGTATTATGATGCTAATTTATTGACGTACCCTGTAAGGTCATCCATAATACACCTGTAGTGTTATCACGGTAGACTAGGCTCTACTATGTTTGAGGTAAATCAATAATGATAAATAGTCCCTTCATTGTATGTATTTTATTGCAAAACGTTTTCACCACTGTGATTAGAGATAATTTGTACGATTTTGGTACGACAATCAAATATTTACAACCAAAAGTCAGGTAAAAATCAAAACAGCGTTTAAAAATTTATGACCAATTTCACTAATTTACCTCAGTATCTACGAAACATGCTTTAGTAAACATGCTTTAGAAGTGAGAATAGAAAAGAAAATAAACGCGTAAATATACTCCACCAAACACAGAACATTCAATGTAGTTGTTTTTTCCAGAAAAAAGGTTGTCATATTGTTAACAAGAGTCATCGTTGTAACTGCGTATATAGAAACTTGAGAAATTTATTTTCATGTTTAATTTATAAATTTATTTTTATAAATTCAAAAGCTTATTGAAAAACGATTTTCAGGGAAATTTATCTCAATCGTATCGTAATCTTGAACATTTAATTGCCTCTGGGATTAGCGTCATCGAGTTGAGAATACCGATAACGACTTTAACTTACCTTCAATTTTAGACACTTTCTAGTAGGTACTTGAAAGGCTGCTGACTTCTCCCACTAACTAGAATTCAAGGTATATAAGAAACTCCGCTGTACTAATTGGTCAATAAAAATTGTTACATATCAGTAATTATGCAGATCTCTCGGTGATTTTTTTACCGTAGGATATGGTATTTCGGAACTTAAAATCATAATCAACAGCACCATCAGCGCTGGTTTCGTAACAATTTTAAGTCAGTGCTTGACAACTGACTAGTGCTTAGGACCTGAAGGTAAATTCAAATTCAATTTTTTTTATTTATTTTCTAAATGGTGATGCAGCCGAATATGGATTGCTAGAAGGCGTACTATGAATTAATTCCCTGAAATACTAGGGCTCTGCCAATAACTTTATATGTTTTTAAAGTATTTTATTCATTTACTAGGACCCACCACAAATCTCCAACGGAATGCACAGTCCTGAGTCATCTGCATCGTTTGACTTCATGAATTCGCTTACCGGTATGAGGATGCCTCTCGAGGACATTCTTTCCCCATTCGTCGGCAGCAGCACCAAAGGGGTATGAAAGTGAACGCAAATAAGACGAAAGTGATGGTTTTTGAAAGAGAAGAAAGCAAAACGGTATATGAAATAAGAATAGAAGGAGAGTTAATTAAGCAAGTGGATGAGTTTGTGTATTTGGGATGTATATTTAGCAGGGATGGTAGATATGATAGGGAAATAGAACGACGAGTAAATGCAGGGAATAGAGTGAATGGGGCACTACACTCTATTATGAAAAACCAGAATGTATCAAAAAAGGCACGTACGGTAATTCATAATGCTGTGTTAGTCCCTACTTTAATGTATGGTAGTAAAAGCAGGGTGTGGCAGAAGAAGCACGAAAGTAGAATAAATGCTGTAGAAATGCCGTCTTTTTGGAATATGCTAGGGATGAATCTGAATGATAGGGTGAGAAATTGCGTGATAAGAGATAAATGTGGTATGCAAGATGATGTTGTGACCAGGATTAAGCAAGGAATGCTTCGGTGGTTTGGTTATGTAGAAAGAATAAATGAGGAAAGAGTGACAAAGCAAATTTATATGGCAGATGTGAACGGCCGAGTCGGGAAGGGACGCCCTAGGAAAAAGTTTATCGACCAAATTGGCGATATTTTGAAAATGGGCCGCGTTAGAAGTACCCTTAACCGACGAACATGTATGCGTAGATATATGGATGTAAAGGAGGCGAAGGAGGAATGTCAGGATCGTGCCAAATGGAAGTCCGTAGTCTCTGCCTACCCCTCTGAGTGACAGGCGTGAGTGTTTATGTTATGTTCGTTGGCAGTTCTTCGAACTATGAGGCCAGGCCATTACCACTTCAGCTTACTGATCTGTTGGGTTATGTCGGTCACTCTATTAATGTTACTGTAACAGACATGTAAACCAAAATACTTTATAAAATATACAATCATTAAAATACTTATTACCAGAAATGTTACAACGAACTGTTATTATTTCTCCTATTTTTATCTTCAGTTACACGTCTGCATTATTTAAAATATGGCTCGAGTATGTAGCGGTTTTAAATAGCGATATACCTATTCCATATAATTGCTGTCCAAAGAAGCACACAAATCTTGCAACATATTTACATTTTTATTCTTTTTCCTCTTTATAATTAGCGGACACAAACACTGATATTTGCATTTGTGTTCGTAGCATCTTACGGTTTGTATGCGTAATCTTAGAATAGTAATTATAAAGTAAATAAATTAACTCACACATATTTTCTTTGTTAAATAGCTATCAGTTTTTTTTATATGCTTGCGATACCTTATTTGTAGCACATAGATAACTGCGTAATTGGCCTATTATTATTGTAATAATTTTATACGTGGTGAAGCCGCGCTACAACTATATTATGGTAGTAGCACGAATGGGTCAACTCGACCGGAGAAGGACCACGATCTCACAGAATACCAGCGTTATATAGCAGCGTAATACTGTCGTGTTTTGTATGGTGAGTGTAGAGATTCGGAAACTCTTTTTGGGGGAAACGAGGCATTCCTTCATATCTTCAGCGTTTTGACTCTCGAACAAACTAAATATAGATATCTATGGGCCTTAGCATCCATTCAACATCAGATGCACTATGTGGTTGTTTGTGAACCTTATTCAATAAAAAAGTACACTTAAGGACGGCTGTTGATGTTCCAAACAAGAAATCTTGATAAAATTATCGGTTCTTAAGTTACCTATTCGCTTTTGATGTATCCTTGAATTAGTCTGTATATCAAGCATTACATTAGGTTAGTTAAAGATTACACATTGCAAATGCTGCACATACTAATATAAGGCTTGCTAAAATCCCTCTTAGTCTTGCCATAAAAGGACGATAGAAAAATTTATTCTGTGACAGGCGCACAAATTTAAGAAATATTATATATTAGAAATAATATAAAATTGCAATGAAAATAATTTATAAGTTCGTTCTTAAGGTATTGTGTAGAGTAGAAAAGCCCACACGATGGACATTTTATTTGATATCACAGCACAAATAATAGGATAACTTAAATTTACTTTTTGGAAAAAATGTGTTCATTTTGTTCGAATATTACACATACATTAAAATCAATTTTACGAAGTTTATTGCATTTAACATTAACTTTTTTAAATATATTTAACATAACAGTTCACATAAAAAACATGTTCGGTTGTTCATTTAGATTGTTTATATTAAAGCTAAATGTAAAATTTGAATTTAAAGTCATATTCACATTGAGGTTTAATTAATCCTTTATGGAATACACACATACGATATAAATGCAAAGAAAGGCGTGTTCTTTGAAAGTGAAGTAATTTTTATGCCACATGACTTATTTATAAAATTTAATTTCAATATATTTCTAGGGTTAATGTGTTGTAAATATATGAATATAATACAATTATTTTTATTGGATTTTATTTACAATCTAAAATTATTTGTGTAATAGCTTTTTAAGTACATCCACTAGGTACCTCATATCGTCTCATGGGTGTCTCAAGAGGTGAGAGGGAAACAAACCACTAAATGGCCAGAATAGTCTTCCTAATAACAAATAAAAAACTGCGGTTGCCAACCCGCGTACTAAGCGTAGTAACTTAGACAAATATCCCCTCTATGAGACAATTGGGGCAGCCTTTTTTTCGATAGTGGAATTATGATAGACTCTAACGGTACTCTTAATGGTAAAGAGGAAAACTGTTGTACAATATTGTATTATAATTTTTTTATTAGATTTGTTTTTCTACATTTTAAAAGCAAAACTATATAAGGAGGATTTAACTAGACTAAGTGCTTTTTGAGTTTAGCGTGATTTATTTTCGAGATGTAAGCCTTGTTAGACTATTCAGCTCTTACAGCTTCATCTAATTTAGAGCGACGAGCATATTAAAAATTGAAACATAATGAAGATAAAGATGATGATGATGATGATGATGATTTAGTATTGTCAACAATTATCATAACGCCTCGTTGGTCGTTTTTGAGCTGTCCGAGTGGGGGAGTATGGACCACCGCCTCTGACTACTCAGCTCATATCGGTTGATGTTCTAGGCGGTGCGAACCACCAAATTAGGTGGGTGTACGATGTGTGAGCGGTGTGTGCTGGAACGCGTCGTGCCCGCCTACGGGTGAGATGCGCTCCATCCGTCATCGTACTGGTGCTTGTCCCATTTGGTGTGGGTGTTGTGTCATTGTTTGTTGTACTATATAGAGCAGTCATGGTGGTTCTAATAGTACGTTTCGCGGTCTACGGTAAGAGAGCGCTACGTCTGCTATTGGGACGTAGTTGGCTGCGTTTGACACTACTGAATTAGCGTGGGATTCGACGCTATTGAAGTAGCGCTGAGACGTATCCTGGAAGTATTCGGAGATAGAGGGATTTTGACAATCATTGTGCAAATCTGTGTTCCGTTCCAAAGGACGTTCAGATGTTGGTGTGGAGCGAAGCGATAGCGGGTCGGACTCTCGGTAGCGATAACGTCGAAGTTAAGTCTCTCCGTGAGGTCACTTAGCACCATAGAATCTAATAAATATCAACACATCTCTTTTGATCTTACAATTGTTTCTAATTTTCGTTACAGGCATCACTGCATGAAAATGTTTAAAAAGGCAAATTATGCAATAATTACGTCCAGTTAGTCGAAAATATTTATATTCTGTGAATATTACAAACAAACATAAAGAAATATTGATGTGTCAAAAACAACAGATACTGCAAATACTAGAGATGTAACAAAATATTGTCGATACCGAGAAGCCGGAAAATATTGTAGCTTTTAAATTTGTATTTGGTTTAATGAAAAGAAATTCAAATAAATATGAAAAAATGCGATTAAAAAATATAAATTTAATAACCCAATAATAAACTCAGTTTTAAAATTTTTTATCAAATTGTAAATTTCTTAAATCTATAGCATATGATACCATTAGAAATTTGCATTAAATTTTTTAGATTTCAAACAATACATATGTTCACATATTTTTTCATGGGGTGGGTTGAATTATTGTAACGGTCTAGTAAGCTTTTAATAAATGTTACTATTCCATAACTTTGAATAAATTTTATTATTCCGTAAATATTATGTTATTTATTAAAGGAAGTAAGTACCTTCTTAACAGACTACATACATTTAGTTTAAGTTAATTTTGTATTCATAGCAACCTATTGCAATTTGTGGATGTTTACTAACGTTGATAAACAGGTAGACAGGCCAATACGTTTCAAAGATAACAAATAATAAAGTAATACTAATTTAAATAATTGTACGAATATGTTTTTTGCCGCGTGGAATTCAGTCATCACTGTTATCTCTTTGAGGAAAAAAGGTAACCTAGCCTTTTTTATCTTTCCAGCAATCTGAATACCAAATATCGTCAAAATCTGTTAAATGGCTTAGCATTTCCTATGCAAAGTTTTATACCCATTTCACCGCTTTTATCCAAATAGGCGGTTTAATGGCTAATAACGACTAAACTAAAGTAGGCTTTACAGCCTACTTAGCTGTGATGTCACTTTTTTAACTTAACCAGGCGTTAAACTATCTCAATTTTATCATAATAGATTCAGCGGCTTAGTTATAAAAGCCTGAGACGGATATTTGCATTATAATAGTAAAGTATGGATTTCTCATACATATGATTCTGAACAACTCTATTTATCTATCTTTAATACATTTTGGCAGCAAATTACGTTTTTGTCTTATATTTCTTGAAGTAAAATTTTGGACTTTTAATCGAAAAAATTACAAACAATGCTATGAAAAAAAAAAACAATATAATTGGATGTGTTCAGAAACAAAAGAAAAACAAACAAAATTTTGAATATACATAATACTAAACATTTTTTTTCATTGCACTTTTACAAAGTGAATACTTAAGTATTTATATTTCAGTGTAGAATTATACAAAATTGTTTGCAAAAATATAAAAATAAATGCTGTTAACACAGCAAATCGGGTTTGTAGTAGGGATAATATGACGTAATTGCTTGTAAGTGTGCTCCCGGCGACACGGATCCTCGTACAAAATAAGTTTGACAGCTATTCTATTGTGTAATATAGTTTTCTATGGTGTTTGTTACAAGGTTTCCACTACAATTGTTAACGTTAGAATTCCAGCTAACGTGTTTACTGGTTAGTTGTTCCAGACGAATAAGCTGGGGCCTAGATTTAGTAGAGCCGATATCAGAATCTAATTTGTGTTGTAACGGTGGCAGATATGCTGATGTAATAATTATGAGCGGATTATCCGTAAGTGCTATCCTGCAATGTTTCTAAGTTAGTAAGCGGCGGAGTATCTATCGGTACACATTGCAAGGACTTTTGTAGTACATCAAGGTGCCGCCTTTAGGTCCAGTCAGCCTATTATTTCTTTACTTAGGTATAATTACCTATTTAGGGATCGCGCAAAGTAGGTTTGAAGAAAGTCCCTTGCACTAGCATCATATTGACATCATGATCGCGTAAAAAGTACACGACTTATTTCTTTCGATTTTTGATACCGTTTGCTTTAAATAACGTGACAGTTAGAGAGTTTGGCTTGGTTCTACCTATATTTTATACTTCCATTTTGGTTTGAAATAGGTCGGCTTAGCCACATTGGAAGAAACCTATCGCGTCGATGTAATTGATGCGCTCAATGGTGGCATAGAGCTTATCTTGAGTGAACTTGGCCTCGCGAAGTTTGCGGGCCAAGGATGTGACTTCAGCCACATTTATAATTTGATGAAGCTGCAAACTAACGAGAAGTTAGCAGCGAAGTATGCAGGTGAGTGCGAGGCAGGTTTGGGCTTCTGAGCCTGGAGAGAGGGTGCTGGGCAAGAAGCGGCCAAACAAACCATCGCCGGGGGTTTCATCTATGCGTTAGGTTTTGGTTCTGAAGGTATGGGTGGCTTATGCTTATTAGAAGGGGCATATCGCTTCGATGTAATTGATGTGCTCAATGGTGGCATTAAGTTAATCCTGAGAAGCTGCAGACTAACGAGAAGTCAGCAGCGAAGTTTGAAGTTGCCTGATGGGTATGGAGCCTGGAAGGAGGGGGGTGGTGGCCGTAAGGCGGCTGGCAGGCATAGGTGGCTTACTTGCCCGGAAGTTCCTTTAAAGGGGGCAAGTTTGGCGATAGCCTAAGAGGGCGCGGACACCGAGAGACACTCAGCAGAATGCCGAGATCGGTACCTTCTAGCGCTATTCACTCTTCCGCGCTGGTCAACTCCTCTGCGCTGTTTTCTGGGCGGCACTTTGGTACATATACAATAATTAGCTTGGTGTAATTCACTTCTTTTTGGAATGGCACTATAATTTAAGATACAAATTTCAGAATTTGGTTACTTAACGCTATCATTGAGCAAGTACTTCGTACCCATACTTATGAATATTAATCATACCTTTGATAGGATGAACTGATTTTATTAAAACAAAGACTAAATATAAAACGAAGATACGCTGCACAATTTCCCTAAAGATTATTTTGATAAATATTAGTACTTTATACATGATACGTTAACAAACAAACAGACAGAGAGACAGAAAATTCTAAAAATAATAGAAATATATTCTCACTTATTTTTAGTCCCTCTCAATCAATTTTGTTAGAAAAATGCAAAATGTGCAGACATCTGCAATTTACATTTTTATTATATGTTTAGACAGAAGTTGAGATATTTCCATACCAAACAGGGTGAAAAATGTTAATTATAATATTAAAATCAGGAAGGCAAAGAACTGAAGGCAGTACCATTACGTATAAAATACAAATTTACCTAATTACCTGGCCTTCTTAGATTCTTCCAAATTTATATAAAATTAAGTCGACGAAAAAGTGAAGCAAATTTGTAAAGATACAAGATACAATTGACTGGTGGATTATGGCCTATGTTGAGCAGTGGACTTGTGAAGGGTTGTAATGATGATGATAGCTAACCTTCTGGCCCCACTTCACGATACTTGATTTGATAGATATAACCGTGGCAAAAATTTTGTAAACAGGGATAAATATTTTGTTTATATATTTTAATCATTACTAAGCATGCAAGAAGTGCAAATTAGTATCGTTTTCCTAAACTTTAAATTAAAAAATGGCTATAATTCTTTGGTAAACAATTACTTAATCAGATCAATGTTTTGCAATCAATTCTTAGTGGTTAAAATTTTTGCAAAGTAGATAAGTTTTCACTTATCTGCTCTCCATATCTACGAGTATGTCAATGAATTTTGTCTTAAGCAAGGCTTTTATACGATGTATGATAACATTTTATGAAATGCGCTAATACTGAACACTGTTAAATCCGCTTCAAACTAGTTGAGATTTTTGAATCAAATTTACATGCCTATTTATTGAATTCTTATAATAATAAGTAAAGATTTATCATTAGAGCTGACTAAGATAAAACCTGATATAAATATTTGCAATTCCTATTCTTCATATAGTCTAATACTATATTACAGTGTCGGTTCTACTGTCATAGGTACCCATTATGTTAGCCTGAAAATTAATACTACTACCAAATAAAAAATAAAAGTAGGTAACCTGGATCATAAGCAATAGAACTTAAATTTATAAATACTACTTTCATAAAAACTATTTAAGAATAGTATATAATTTAGAGACAAATTTGATGCTCATCCCAAAGACGGACGGGACATGGAAAGAATATTATAGTATGTTCAAGGCAGGTATTAGTGCAAAACTCAATTTATAAGGCACCTAGTCTCAATATCTTTTATATTGCAGGCGTGAAGCAAACTTAAAAAGGAACATAAGTAGGACAGCCTATATAGGAGTATAATTTCCATAGTTATCACTCTGGGAGAATAATTGCCATTATTATTATTAGGAAGATACTTCTGCCCACCTAATTTTACAGTCTCCATCTGTCGTCTCTTTAGACAACCATGGGATATAGGATATTTTTATGCCGTCAATACATGATACACCATTTTGAACATTATTGTTAATTAATTTAGAATACTATTGAAAAATATCTTAAATATTAGTTTCATCTTACTCAGGGCTCTTTCCCTTTTTTTAAAGCTCACGGCTTTTAAAGTTAAACGGCAAAGGCGATGATAATCATGATTATTACTATTATTATAATGGATTAGTTCGTGATCAATCGTCAAGTTCCCCGTTTATGGTTTTTAGCTAACGGCTGTCTGAGTATAAATATGCGGACCCCTTTATATTACTACATAGCTCATCTTAGTCGATATACTCGGCAGTGCAACCATCGACGAATGCTGGTGTACGATGTGTATGCGGTGGTTTTGATTATTTTTATATATAACTATCTTGATGTAGATTAAACAAAAGTGTGTCGTATTATGTGCGGTAAGAAACAAAACTATTAAATCTATTATTATCATATTGATACAAAATAAAGATCTGTATCTACCTATCGCTGATCAGCTGTAATTGCCTGGTAAGATGTTATGTCTCTAACCTTGAAGGCGGCCTAATTTATGGCTTTTTTTCATCATTTATCGAAAACCAGTAGATTTTAATAAAATCACCTCTATGCTCAGATAACTAGTTTTCTTTTGCCTTCAGTCTCTAACGTGTTAAGAGATACGCATAGACATAGTACTTCATATTTTCTTACATTGTCAACACAGTAAGTATAAAAAATATGTTAAGTATATCCAATAATTAAAAATGTATGAAATTATATACTATGTCTCGTTACCCGTAAAAAGGTTATCTTGTATTATAATATGAAACACGGCAATAATATGATGCTAATTTGTGAACGTACCCTGTAAGAACGTAATTCTTTATTGATTGAGCCGAATGGATCTTCATCCATATTATACTTATTTATTTATTTATTATTTTTTGTACACCACAATACAGAAACATCAATATAGTTAAAACTAATTAAAGTATGTACAATAGGCGGGCTTATCACTCTGAAAGTGATTTCTTCCAGACAACCTTTGCGTAGAGGAATGATGCAAACAAAAGTTACAAATAGAGGGGGGCATCCAAAATAATTATAAGAAAAATATAATAATATAATAATACATACAAATAAAAATAAGTGAAAGTTATATACAAAATATCATATAATAGATTAAATGAAAATAGTACGAGAAAGGTAAAGTAATTTATCTAATAGCGATATGAAATGCGATGATATTTGCGAAGCCCAAATATAAATCTAATGCATAAATTTTGAATGCGCTCAAGCTTTTTAAGCTGCTTCTCGGTAATGTCAAGATAGCAAATATCAGCATAATCATGGATAGGCACAATATAGACTGGGCGAGCGTAACTTTAGTTGCTGTGGGAAGGAAGTTACGTAATCTACGTAAAGAGCTTAACGCAGCAAACATTTTTCTACTGACCTCACTAACCTGTGAGGTCCAAGACATACAGGAGTCAAGATACAACCCCAGGTTTTTAACCTTGTTACTGTAAGGGATTAGAGTGCAGTCTAGTATAATAGGGGGTAGGGAAGACCAGTCAATTTTAGCAATTAATCGAGAACTACCGATGACAATGACCTGAGTTTTCTTAGGATTAATCGTTAAACCATAACATTTAATCCAATTCAAAATACAACTCAGATGAGATAGAGTCTATAATCAGGAAAACTACAGGGATTTGTTTTTTTCGGAAGGGGAACTACAAATGCGTCTTTCCAGAATTCAGTGAATTATTCAGGATAGACGTGATTATAGGTAAAAGGAGATCAATGAGAGGGATGACCATTTTCCGACTAATGCAGTCACTACCAATCGAATTTGAATGGATGGACATTATGGCTCTCTTAACATCACAACTGTTAAATTGGCTAAAATTAAAAGCAGAGTTATCCGGAGTGGGAGCTTTTGAAAGAGAATCCAAAGTATTATGTTTTGCTTTATCGTTAATGCAAGGCGAAGATGAGAAATGCAAATTAAGTTGATTGAGATCAAAGTTATGGTGTGTGAGATTTTGTCGTAATTTCCCAACTCCTAAGGACTTAAGAAATTTCCAGACCCTAGCAGGGTCAGGATCTTGTACTGATTCACGGATATGTGATTCGTTGTGCTTATCTACACAGATTGTTGCAACGATTCCGTACTAATCTATACTTCTCTCTATTCAAATCGCTAGGAAGTGACTTGTATTTAGCTTTGGCACAATTTTTAATGTGGATGATTTTTTTTATATCATCGGTCAGCCAAGGAGAGGGAGGATGCTTTGCACGCACTGGACAAACAGGAGCATGAACGTCGTAAAGCTGAATTAACAGAGAGTTGAACAAAGCAACCTGTTCATCAACAGTAGACGCATTGACGACTACACTCCAATCAATATTTACAGCGTCATTTAAAAGCTGCTCCAAATCCAAGTCACTAAAGTTACGCTGAAGTAGTATCCTTGACTTAGCTTTAGGGGAACGGATTTTGTATGATAAGTATAAAAGGTCGTGATAGGAAAAAGAATCAGCAGCATGTTGCCCAAATTTAAGAACATGATCAGGTAAAGACACAAACATTATGTCGAGAAGAGAAGGGGCACAGTTCGGGAAAAATGTGTGGCAGAAGTAGGAAGAAGTTCTAAATTTGCTGCTTCAATAATAGATTTAAGTTTTATTGATCTAGCGTTGTTTTTTAAAAGACAAGTATTAAAATCACCCATAATAATACTGTGACAATAAATAGGTGTAAGATTGTCAAGAATATTTTCTAACGCGGTGAAGTAGTCGACAGTGAGAGAGGGACTGTAAAAAAACTCCGAGAAGTAATTTTGTATGACCAAGAAGAACTTCGATAAAGAGAAATTCAGCTTCGCTTCCAGTCTGCGAACCATTTGAAACTTGAATTACTGAAAAAGGTATATGAGAGCGCAGATAAATAGCAACACCACTACCGCCCCGATCGGTACGGTCGTTACGAATCAAATGAAAACCTGGAAGTGAGTAAAACGTTGATGGAAGACATGGTTTTAACCACGACTTCGAAACAAGGATAGCGTATATGTTTTTGCTATTAAAACTTGACAACATGTCGGGGTAATGAGCAGGAATACTTTGAGCATTTATGTGAATAGCGTTAAAGTTTTTGTTAAATTCAGAAAAAGTTGAATCTAACATAATATTTAAGGGTGCAATACTTTCAAAGCTGTCAATATTACTTAATCCATCAGAGGCAGAATCAGAGGCGAAGGAATTGGAACTCCGAACACTATCATCTGAAGAAATCATATTAAATTATATCTGATTATATGTAAAACTAAGTAAATATAATAATAATATATTATATGTATGTATGTGTGTATTATAATATGTATAATTATAAAATAAATAATTCAAAAATAAATAAGTCATCAGTAAACTACCTGCCAGCATTATGGAAAGAAATGTTTAATTTACTTAACAATAAGTGAAGAAACGGAAAGTTAAAATACCATAGACACAAAAGTGAGACGTGTTAATGTCAGATTAGTCAAATTGTCAAAGTTACAGTACGTTAACTAGCAGTTATCTACCTTACAAGATACTTTTATCACTAATACTAAACATTACAAAGAAATATTACAATAAAAATTACCAATATACAAGAAAAATTATAATACTAAATAATAAACATTCAAAAGAGAGATTATTAATCATTACATTTTACTATCTAATCTACAATTAACAAGGAAAAGTAATGAAGATATGATGATAAAAAGAAAATTAAAATATGAAGTCCAGAGAAAAGTTATAACAGAATTACAAAAATTAGCAAAATATAAAATAAAATTATTTAAGACAAAGTCCATTTTTTAGCGGCCCTCTTAGTACGCTGTGGTGCACCTTTATCTTCGGGGCCTTATTTGCCTCAACCACAATAGGATAAATGGGTGAAGCAGAAGTTGGCCCGTAGCATAATGCGTCAAGCTCAGACAAAGTCTCTAGTTGGTGCCTTGTGCCATCTGGAGTAAAAATATTGATAACTCTATCCCTGATCCAACATTTGGTGATGCCATACCTTCGCCTAGCTTCTAGAAAAACACTGTGGCGCCTCCTTGTTAGAAACTCAGACTGGGATACCAAACCTTGTCTCGCATCACAGTATCGCTGAATTTAACAGTCACAGGCCTGGAAGATTTATCGGAAGGGCGTCCCAGACGATGACAACGTCTTATGGATGTTTTACTGAAACCTGGGACTAGGAGTTTAGTGCTAATAAGTGTACTTATGACGGTGGTAGTATCCTCAGATTTTTCTTCAGGAATTCCATGGAGTAGGATCATCTTTCTGCGGCGACGCATTTCACTACGATTCAGTTCTCTTCCCAAAAGATCTACTTGATTATGCAAAGATGTTAAAGCAGCCAAGATGAATTTTCTAAAAGCATTAAAATCACCTGGTAGAGAAGATGAAGTTGTGGCAGCAGAAATAGATTGTTGCAGTTCCCGCTGAAAGTTACCCATTTGACTTTGGAATGACTTTGACTTCTCAATAAGTGAACCTTTCAGTGCTTCCATGGTGAAAGTAGTTGTAAAGTGCAGAGATGTTAGAGAAAATACTTGGAAATAAGAGCTGGTAGGTAGTAATTTATTACATATAAATAATAAACATGAAATTCAAACTGTAACTATTTTTTAAAATATACTTAAATCCAAGATGTCTAAAATGTGTACTACTCAATTCACCTACCCTCACAAAAAAAATACCTTTAGCGTTATCATGGTAGACTAGGCTCTACTATGTTCGAGGTAAATCAATAATGATAAATAGTCCCTTTATATGTATGTGTTTCACGGCAAAACGTTTTCACCAATGTGTTTAGAGATAATTTGTATGATTTTGCTACCACAATCAAATATTTACAACCATAAGTCAGGTAAAAATCAAAATGATTATTTAAAAATGATTTATGACAAATTTTGCTAATTTACCCCAGTATCTGCGAAATATGCTTGAAAACTGAGGTTAGAACAGAAAATAAACTCATAAGTATACTCCAACAAACACATAAATCAAAATTCAAAGAAGTTGTTTCTGCTAAAGAAAAAGTTTTCATCTTGTTAAAGAGATTCATCGTTGTATCTGAGTATCTAGAAACTTGAGACATTTATTACCATGTTTTATTTATAGAAGTCTTTTTATAAATTCAATAGCTTATAGAAAAACGATTTTCAGGGAAATTTATCTCAATCGTATCGTAATCTTGAACATTTAATTGCCTCTGGAATTAGCGTCATCGAGTTGAGAATACCGATAACGACTTTAACTTACCTTCAATTTTAGACACTTTCTAGTAGGTACTTGAAAGGCCGCTGACTTCTCCCACTTTCGAGAATTCAAGGTACATAAGAAACTCCACCGTACTAATTGGTCAATACAAATTGTTAAATATCAGTAATTATGCAGATCTCTCGGTGATTTTTTTACCGTAGGATATGGTATTTCGGAACTTAAAATCATAATCAACAGCACCATCAGCGCTGGTTTCGTAACAATTTTAAGTCAGTGCTTGACAACTGACTAGTGCTTGGCACCTGAAGGTAAATTCAAATTCATTTTTTTATTTATTTTATAAATGGTGATGCAACCGAATATCGTTTGCTAGAAGGCGTACTATGAATTAATTCCCTGAAATACTAGGGCTCTGCAATAACTTTATATGTCTTTTAAAGTATTTTATTCATTTACTAAGACCAATCACAAATCTCCAATTGAATGCACAGTCCTGAGTCGTCTGCATCGTTTGACTTCATGAATTCGCTTACCGGTATGAGGATGCCTCTCGAGGACATTCCTTCCCCATTCGTTGGCAGTTCTTCGAACTATGAGGCCAGCCCATTACCACTTCAGCTTACTGATCTGTTGGGTTATGTTGGTTACTCTATTAATATTACTGTTACAGACATGTAAATCAAAATACTTTATAAAATATACAATCATTAAAATACTCATTACCAGAAATGTTACAACGAACTGTTATTATTTCTCCTATTTTTATCTTCTGTTACACGTCTGCATTATATAAAATACGGCTCGAGTGTGTAGCGGTTTTAAATAGCGATATACCTATTCCATATTATTGCTGTCAAAGAAGCACACAAATCTTGCAACTAATATACATTTTTATTCTTTATCCTCTTTATAATTAGCGGACACAAACACTGATATTTACATTTGTGTTCGTAGCACCTTACGGTTTGTATGCGTAATCTTAGTGTTATATTATTATTATTATAAAGTAAATAAATTAACTCACACATATTTTCTTTGTGAAATGGCTATCAATTTTATTTTATATGCTTGCAATACCTTATTTTTAGCACATGGATAACTGCGTAATTGGCCTATTATAATTGGAATAATTTTATACGTGGCGGAGCCACGCTACAACTATATTATGTTAGTGGCACGAATGGGTTTACTCGACCGGAGAAGGACCACGATCTCACAGAATACCAGCGTTATATAGCAGCGTAATACTGCCGTATTTTGTATGATGAGTGTAGAGATTCGGAAATTCTTTTTGTGGGAAACGAGGCATTCTATCATAGTCCTCAGCGTTTTGACTCTCGAACAATACTAAATATAGATATCTATGGGCCTTAGCATGCATTTAAGATCAGATGGACTATGTGGTTGTTTGTGAAACTTATTCAATAAAAAAGTACACTTAAGGACGGCTGTTGATGTTCCAAACAAGAAATCTCGATAAAATTATCGGTTCTTAAGTAACCTATTCACTTTTGATGTATCCTTGAATTAGTCTGTATATCAAGCATTACATTAGGTTAGTTAAAGATTACACATTGCAAATGCTGCACATACTGATATAAGGCTTGCTAAAATCCCTCTTAGTCTTGCCATAAAAGGACGATAGAAAAATTTATTCTGTGACAGGCGCACAAATTAAAGAAATATTATATATTTGATATAATATAAAATCGCATTGAAAATAATTTATGAATTCGTTCTTAAGGTATTGTGTAGAATAGAGAAGCCCACACGACGGGCTTACGCGGAACATTTTATTTGATATCACAGAACAAATAACAGGATAACTTAAATTTACTTTTTTGAAAAATGTGTTTATTTTGTTCGAATATTACACATTCATTAAAACTAATTTTACAAAATTTATTGCATATAACATTATTTTTTTAAATATATTTCCCATAACTGTTCACATAAAAACATGTTCGATTGCATTAATGTTGAAGTTGTATTTCCTCATCAGAACCGCAACTGAAAAGGCTAATTAAAAATGTCACAACGTGACAGTAGTTAATGACACAAACGTAATCTGAGCTTTAAAAGTCAAGTCTCAAAGAAATATTTTCACATTTTGTAGTTTTATGAAAGTTTATTTTAAAGTTTAAGGTGAAATTTGAATTTCAATTCATATTCACATTGAGGTTTAATTAATCCTTTATGGAATACACACATACGATATGAATGCACAGAAAGGCGTGTGTTTCTTTGAAAGTTAAGTAATTTTTATGCCACATGATTTATTTATAAAATTTAATTTGAATATATTTCTAGGGTTAATGTGTTGTAAATATATGAATTTAATACAATTATGTTTATTGGATTTTATTTTCAATCTAAAATTATTTGTGTAATAGCTTTTTAAGTATATCCACTAGGTACCCCATATCGTCTCATGGGTGTCTCAATAGGTGAGAGGGAAACAAACCACTAAATGGCCAGAATAGTCTTCCTAATAACAAATAAAAAACTGCGTTTGCCAACCCGCCTACTAAGCGTAGTAACTTAGACAATTATCCCCTCTATGAGACAATTGGGGCAGCCTTTTTTCGATAGTGGAATTATGATAGACTCTAACGGTACTCGTAATGGTAAAGAGGAAAACTGCTGTAAAATGTTGTATTATAATTTTTTTATTAGTTTTGTTTTTCTACATTTTAAAAGCAAAACTATAAAAGGGGGATTTAACTAGACTAAGTGCTAAAAGTTAGTTTTTAAACCATCCAGAGACCCACTCAAACGCAAACAAAAAAAATTATGAAAATTGTTTGAGCCGTTTTTGAGTTTAGCGTGACTTATTTTCGAGATGTAAGCCTTGTTAGACTATGCAGCTCTTACAGCTTCATCTGATTCAGAGCGACGAGCATATTAAAAATGGAAAGACAATGAAGATAAAGATGATGATGATGATGGTTTAGTATTGTCAACAATTATCATAACGCCTCGTTGGTCGTTTTTGAGCTGTCCGAGTGGGCGAGTATGGACCACTGCCTCTGACTACTCAGCTCGTATCGGTTGATGTTCTAGGCGGTGAGAACCACCAAATTAGGCGGGTGTATGATGTGTGAGCGGTGTGTGCTGGAACGCGTCGTGCCCGCCCACGGGTGCGATGCGCTCCATCCGTCATCGTACTGGTGCTTGTCCCATTTGGTGTGTGTGTTGTGTCATTGTTTGTTGTACCTGCGACATTTGGGTCGACTATATAGAGCCGTCATGGTGGTTCTAATAGTACGTTTCGCGGTCTACGGTAAGTAGGCGCGACGTCTACTATTGGGTCGTTGTTGGCTGCGTTTGACACTACAGAATTAGCGTGGGATTCGACGCTATTGAAGTAGCACTGAGACGTATCCTGGAAGTATTTGGAGATAGAGGGAATTTGTCATTCATCATTGTGCAAATCTGAGTTCCGTTCCAAAGGACGTTCAGATGTTAGTGTGGAGCGAAGCGATAGCGGGTCGGACTCTCGGTAGCGATAACGTCGAAGTTAAGTCTCTCCGTGAGGTCACTTAGCACAATAGAATCCAATAATATATACATAATAGAACGGAGGAGTGGGCGGAGCCCGTGTAGCCACTAATATATTATCACTAACATTTTAATTCACACCTATAAATATCAACACATCTCTACTGATCTTACAATTATTTCTAATTTTCGCTACAAGCATCACTGCATGAAAATATTTTAAAAAGGCAAATTGTGCAATAATTACGTGTCGAAAAAACCGTGGAAAATGGAATTTAAATATAGGAGGCACATCCTACATCCAGTTAATCGAAATTATTTATATTTTGTGAATATTACAAACAAAAATAAAGAAATATTGATGTGTCAAAAACAACAGATACTGCAAATACTAGAGATATAACAAAATATTGTCGATACCGAGAAGCCGGAAAACATTGTGGCTTTTAAATTTGTATTTGGTTTAATGAAAAGCTAAATAAATACGACAAAATACGATTAAAAAATATTAATTTAATGACCCACTAATAAACTCAGTTTTAACATTTTTATCAAATTGTAAATTTGTTACCTCTATAGCATATGATACCATTAAAAATTTGCATTAAAATTTTTAGATTTCATTTTCTAGTTCATATCATTACTATATACTATATATTCACTTAACAACCACAAAGTGTTGGGTAGACCTATTTTGTTTTAAAAGTAAACAAAATATATGTTCACATATTTTTTCATGGGGTGGGTTGAATTGTTGTAACGGCCTAGTAAGCTTTTAATAAATGTTACTATTCCATAACTTTGAATAAATTTTATTATTCCGTAAATATTGTGTTATTTATTATAGGAAGTAAGTACCTTCTTAACAGACTACATAAATTTAGTTTTAGTTAATTTTGTATTCATAGCAACCTATTGCAATTTGTGGATGTTAACTAACGTTGATAGACAGGTAGACAGGCCAATACGTTTCAAAGATAACAAATAATATAGAAATAGTAATTTAAATAATTGTACGAATACGTTTTTTGCCGCGTGGAATTCAATCAACCCTGTTATCTCTTTGAGGATAAAAGGGAACCTAGCCTTTTTATCTTTCCAGCTATCTGAATACCAAATATCGTCAAAATCTGTTAAATGGCTTAGCATTTCCTATGCAAAGTTTTATACCCATTTCACCGCTTTTATCCAAATTGGCGGTTTAATGGCTAATAACGACTAAACTAAAGTAGACTTTACAGCCTACTTAGCTATGATGTCACTTTTTTAACTTAACCATCCGAAGGGCTCTTGTCTCTATAAATATCCCCTCGGTTTTAGAGCCTTGCGGGATATTTAGAGACGGTGGCAAGAGACCCGACGGTATGACTTTGGTCCCTTGGGAGAGAGGTAAAGCCCTAGTGTGGGATGCTACTTGCGTTGATACTTTGGCGGCCTCTCATCTCAAGGGTACCTCTTTTAGAGCCGGGGTGGCATCAGAGGCAGCCGAATTTAGGAAATGGCGCAAATATGAGTCTTTGAGAAATGACTACATATTTGTGCCATTTGCTGTAGAGACTATCGGTCCGTGGGGTCCACGTGCAATGAAGTTTCTAAAGTAACTGTATCCACGACTGGTCGTCGCTGCTGGTGATAAGAGGGCTGGTTCTTTCCTCGCTCAAAGGCTAAGTATAGCTATTCAGCGAGGAAACGCAGCCAGCGTTCTTGGGACTATACCACGGGGAGCAGGTCTTTTTGACGATTTAAATTTTTTATTTTTAGATTTTCTATATTATAGTTTCTTCTTTTATATTGTATATAATTAGTTTTAATCGTAAATATTATAATTTTAAATATTATTTTAGTTAAGTTCTTAATTATGATTTTTGTAATATAAATTGAACGTTGTAAAAACAACCAGTCATTAAACTATCTCAATTTTATCATAATAGATTCAGCGGCTTAGCTATAAAAGCCTGGGACGGATATTTGCATTATAATAGTAAAGTGTCGATTTCTCATACACATGATTTTGAATAACTCTATTTATCTATCTTTAATACATTTTGGCAGCAAATTACGTTTTTGTCTTATATTTCTTGAAGTAAATTTTTGGACTTTTAATCGAAAAAATTGCAAACAATGCTATAAAAAAAACAATATAATTGGATGTGTTTAGAAACAAAAGAAAAACAAACAAAATTTTGAATATTTACACCGAAATATAAATACTTAAGTATGCACTTTTACAAAGTGAATACTTAAGTATTTATATTTCAGTGTAGAATTATACAAAATTATTTGCAAAAAATATAAAAATATATGCTGTTAATACAGCAAATCGATTTTTTAGTAGGGATAATACGACGTAATTGCTTGTGAGTGTGCTCCCGGCGACACGTATCCTCGTACAAAATAAGTTTCACAGCCATTCTATTGTGTATTATAGTTTTCTATGCCTACAAGGTTTCCACTACGATTGTTAAAGAATTCCAGCTAACGTGTTTACTGTTTAGTTGTTCCCGAAGAATAAGCTGGGGCCTAGATTTAGTAGAGCCGATATCAGAATCTAATTTGTGTTGTAACGGTGGCTGATATGCTGATGTAATAATTATGAACGAATTACCCGTAAGTGCAATCCTGCAATGCTTCTAAGTTAATAAGCGGCGGAGTATCTATCGATACACATTGCAAGGACTTTTGTAGTACATCAAGGTGCCGCCTTTAGGTCCAGTCAGCCTATTATTTCTTACTTAGGATAATTACCTTTAGGGTTCGCGCAAAGTTGGTTTGAAGAAGGTCCCTTGCACTAGCATCAAATTGACATCATGATCGCGTAAAAAGTACACGACTTATTTCTTTTGATTTTTTGATATCGTTTGCATTAAGTAACGTGACAGTTAGAGAGCTACGCTTGGTTCTACTTATATTTTATACTTCCATTTTGGTTTGAAATAGGTCGGCTTAGGCACATTGGAAGAAACCTATCGCGTCGATGTATTTAATGTGCTAAATGGTGGCTAAGCGTGTGCGTATAAGTGTGTGTAAGTGGATAAGCTCAATTATCTTGAGTGAACTTGGTCTCGTAAAGTTTGCGGGCCAAGGATGTGACTTCAGCCACATTTATATTTTGATGAAGCTGCAGACTAACGAGAAGTTAGCGGCGAAGTTTGCAGGTGCCTGTGGGTAGATTTGGGCTTCTGAGCCTGGAGAGCGGGTGCTGAGCAAGAAGCAGCCAAACAAACCATCGCCGGGGGTTTCACCTATGCGTTCGGTTTTGGTTCTGAGGGCATGGGTGGCTTATGCACATTAGAAGGAGCTTATCGCGTCGATGTAATTGATGTGCTCAATGGTGGCATTGAGTTAATCCTGAGAAGCTGCAGACTAACGAGAAGTCAGCACCGAAGTTTGAAGTTGCCTGAGGGGTATGGTTGGGCATACGAGCCTGGAGGAGAGGGTGCTGGCTGTAAGGCGGCTGAGTTTACAACCGCCGGGGACTTTACCTATACGTTTGGTCTGGGTACTTAAGGCATAGTTGGCTTACTTGCCCGGAAGTCCCTTTAAAGGGGGCGAGTTTGGCGATAACCTGAGAGGGCGCAGTTTGGGACACCGAGAGACACTCAGCAGAATGCCGAGATCGGTACCTTCTAGCGCTATTCACTCTTCCGCGCTGGTCAACTCCTCCGCGCTGTTTTGTGCGCAGCACTTTGGTACATATACAATAATTAGCTTGGTGTAATTCGCGTCTTTTTGCAATGGCACATACAAATTCTAGACCTTGGTTACTTAACGCCATCATTGAGCAAGCACTTCGTACCCATACTTCAGAATATTAATCATACCTTTGATAGGATGAACTGATTTTATTAAAACAAAGACTAAATATAAAACGAAGATATGCTGCACAATTTCCCTGAAGATTATTTTGATAAATATTAGTACTTTATACATGATACGTTAACAAACAAACAGACAGAGAGACAGACAATTCTAAAAATAATAGAAATGTATTATCACTTATTTTTAGTCCCTCTCAATCAATTTTGTTAGAAAAATGCAAAATGTGCAGACATCCGCAATTTACATTTTTATTATATGTTTAGACAGAAGTTGAGAAATTTCCGTACCAAACAGGGTGAAAAATGTTAATTATAATATTAAAATCAGGAAGACAAAAAACTGAAGGCAGTAGCGTTACGTATAAAATACAAATTTACCTAATTACAATACAAATGGGCCTTCTTAGATTCTTCCAAATTTATATAAAATTAAGATACAAGATACAATTAACTGGTGGATTATTGATGAAAATTATAATAAATGGATTCATATAAATATCCTTCATTATTTTTCTTCTTCTTGTAACAAATAACATCTAATTAGATACTAGTTTATACCTATATAGGTTTCCATGCAAAATAAAGCCTAGCTAGCTGACCTTCTGGCCTCACTTCACGAAACTTGATTTGATAGATATAACCGTGGCAAAAATTTTGTAAACAGGGATAAATATTTTGTTTATATATTTTAATCATTACTAAGCATGCAAGAAGTGTAAATTAATATCGTTTTTTAAACTTTAAATTAAAAAATGGCTACAATTCTTTGGATAACAATTACTTAATTAGATCAATGTTTTGCAATCAATTCCTAGTGGTTAATTTTTTTTGCAAAGTAGATAAGTTTTTACTTATCTGCTCTCCATATCTACGAGCGTATCAATGACTTTTGTCTTAAGCAAGGCTTTTATACGATGTATAGGATAACATTTTATGAAATGCGCTAATACTGAACACTGTTAAATCCGCTTCAAACTAGTTGAGATTTTTGAATCAAATTTACATGCCTATTTATTGAATTCTTATAATAATAAGTAAAGATTTATCATTAGAGCTGACTAAGATAAAACCTGATATAAATATTTGCAATTCCTATTCTTCATATAGTCTAATATTATATTACAGTGTCGGTTCTACTGTCATAGGTACCCATTATGTTAGCCTGAAAATTAATACTACTACCAAATAAAAAATAAAAGTAGGTAACCTTGATCATAAGCAATAGAACTTAAATTTATAAATACTACTTTCATAAAAACTATTTAAGAATAGTATATAATTTAGAGACAAATTTGATGCTCATCCCAAAGACGGACGGACAGGAAAGAAATAACCATAGCCTTATAAAAACCCAAGAAGCGAAAAACAGGAACTTCTTTAGCCAAAGAAGGGAAATAGTTCGTGATCAATCGTCAAGTTCCCCGTTTATGAGTTTTAGCTAACGGCTGTCTGAGTATAAATATGCGGACCCCTTTATCTTACTACATAGCTCATCTTAGTCGATATACTGGGCAGTGCAACCAACGAGGAATGTTGGTGTACGGTATGTATTCGGTGGTTTTGATTATTTTAATATATATATATATATATATATATATATATATATATATATATATATATATATATATATATATAATATATATATATCATATTGATACAAAATAAAGATTTGTATCTATCTATAGCTGATCAGCTGTAATTGCCTGGTACGATGTTATGTCTCTAACCTAAAAGGCGGCCTAATTTATGGCTTGATAAAATCATCTCTATGCTCATATAACTCGTATTCTGTTGCCTTCAGTCTCTTACGTGTTTAGAGATACGCATAGACTTAGTACTTCATATTTTCTTGCATTACCAACACACTAAGTAAAAAAAATATGTTAAGTATATCCAATAATTAAAAATATATGAAATTATATACTATGTCTCGTTACCCGTAAAAAGGTTATCTTGTATTGTAATATGAAACACGGCAATAATATGATGCTAATTTGTTGACGTACCCTGTAAGAACGTAATTCTTTATTGATAGAGCCGAATGGATCTTCATCCAAAATATACCTTTAGTGTTATCATGGTAGACGAGGCTCTACTATGTTTGAGGTAAATCAATAATGATAAATAGTACCTTCATATGTATGTATTTCATTGCAAAACGTTTTCACCACTGAGTTTAGAGATAATTTGTATGATTTTGCTACCACAATCAAATATTTACAACCATATGTCAGGTAAAAATCAAAACATTATTTAAAAATGAGTTATGACAAATTTCGCTAATTTACCCCAGTATCTGCGAAATATGCTTGAAAACTGAGGTTAGAACAGAAAATAAACTCATAAATATACTCCACCAAACACATACATCAAAATTCAAAGAAGTTGTTTCTGCTAAAGAAAAAGTTTTCATCTTGTTAAAGAGAATCATCGTTGTATCTGAGTATGTAGAAAATTGAGACATTTATTACCACGTTTTATTTATAGAAGTCTTTTTATAAATTCAATTGCTTATAGAAAAACGATTTTCAAGGAAATTTATCTCAATCATATCGTAATCTTGAACATTTAATTGCCTCTGGGATTAGCGTCATCGAGTTGAGAATACCGATAACGACTTTAACTTACCTTCAATTTTAGACACTTTCTAGTAGGTACTTGAAAGGCTGCTGACTTCTCCCACTTTCGAGAATTCAAGGTACATAAGAAACTCCACCGTACTAATTGGTCACAACAAATTGGTACACATCAGAAATTATGCAGGTCTCTCGGTGATTTTTATCGTAGGATATGGTATTTCAGAACTTAATTTTATAATCAACAGCACCATCAGCGTTGGTTTTGTAACAATAATAAGCCAGTGCTTGACAACTGGCTAGTGCTTGACACCTGAAGATAAATTCAAATTCAACTTCGTTATTTATTTTTTAAGTGGTGATGCAGCCAAATATGGATTGCAAGTATGGCGTACTATGAAATAATTCCCTGAGCTACTAGGGCTCTACCAATAGGTTTATATTTTTTTTTAATTATTTTATTTATACACTAAGCCCCATAACAAATTTTCAATGGAATGCACAGTCTTGAGTCATTTGCATCGATTGATTTCATGAATTCGCTTATAGGTATGAGGCTGTCTCGAGGATATTCATTCCTTATTCGTAGGCAAGTCTTCGAACTATGTGGCCAGCCCATTACCACTTAAGCTTACTGATATGTTGGGTTATGTTGGTTACTCTAGTTGTATGACTGTACCAGACCTGTAAATTAAAATACTTAATAAAATATACAATCATTACAATACACTCTGTACCAGGACTGTTACAACGAACGTAATTTTTTCTCCTATTGTCATCTTCAACTACACAAAATATTTAAAATAAGGGTCGAGGATATAGCGATTTCAAATGGCGATATACCTATTCCATATAATTGCTGTCAAAATAAGCACACAAATCTTGCAACATATATACATTTTTATCCTTTTTCCTCGTTATGAAGAGTGAGAACAAACACTGATATTTGCATTTGTGTTCGTAGCACCTTACGGTTTGTATGCATAATCTTTTAATATTAATTATAAAGTAAATAAATTAACTCACACATATTTTATTTGTGAAATAGCTATCAGTTTTTTTTTATATGCTTGCGATACCTCATTTGTAGCACATGTATAACTAATTGTAATTGTAATATTAGAGTAGTAAGAGTAATTGGCCTATTATAATTGTAATAATTTTATACGTGGTGGAGCTACGCTGCAGCTATAGTTTGGTTTTAGTACGAATAGGTCGGCTCGACCGGGGAAGGAACACGCTCTCACAGAATACCAGCGTTAAATAGCAGCGTATTACTGCCGTGTTTTGTGTGGTGATTGTAGAGATTCGGAAACTCTTTTTTACTGGAAAAGAGGCATTCCGTCATAGTCCCCAGGGGTGACAACGCTTCTGCATTTTGACTCTTAATCGGGAATAAATTCGGACGTTGATGTTCCAAACAAGAAATCTCGATTAACTTATCGGTTCTTAAGTAACCTATTTTCTTTTGAGTGCCACTCGATGTTCCCTTGAATCAGTCTGTATCAGAACATTAGGATTGTTAAAGATTACACATTGCAAATGCTGCTCAATGATATTAGGCTTGTTAAAATCCTTCTTAGTCTTGCCATAAAAAGACGATAGAAGAATTTATTTTGTAATTTGCGCCCAAATTTAAGAAATATTGTATATTAGAAATAATATTGAATTGCAATGAAAATAATTTATAAATTTATTCATATCAAAATATAGAGTAGAGAAGCCCACACGACGGTCTTACGCGAAATATTTTATTTGATATCGTAGCACAAATAAAAAGATATCTTATATTTTACTTTTTTTGAAAAATGTGTTTATTTTGTTCGAATAACTTGACATTGATTAAGACTAATTTTACGAAGTTTATTGCATTTAATATTAACTTTTTTAGTTTTATTCAACATAACAGTTAACATATAAAACATGTTCGATTGCATTAGTGTTGAAATTGACCTAATCAGAATCGCAACTGAAAAAGCTAATTAAAATGTCACAACGTGAGAGTAGTTAATGACACTAACGTTATCTGAACTTTAAAAGTCAAGTCTCAAAGAAATATTTTCACATTTCGTTGTTTTATGAAAGTTTATTTTAAAGTTAAATGTGAAATTTGAATTTCAAGTCATATTCACATTGAGGTTTAATTAATCCTTTATGGAATACACACACACGATATGAATGCACAGAAAGGCGTGTTTCTTCGAAAGTGAAGTAATTTTTATGCCACATGACTGCTTAAAATAAAATTTAAATAAATATAAAATTTCATTTAAATATATTCCTAGGGTAAATGTATGGTAAATATATGAATATAATACAATTATGTTTATTGGATTTTATTAACAATCAAAATTATTTGTGTAATAGTTTTTTAAGAATATCCATTAAGTACATCATATTGTCCCATAGGTGTCTTAAGAGGCGAGAGGGAAGCAAACCAGTAGATGCGGCATTTCTTTTCATCTTATCCTTGGCGTCAGGTCTGCGTCTCATCTGAAGATCGTTCGAGCTGCGTGGATGTCATTCCACATGTGATACACGAAGCGATGAAATATTTCATCCCCTTTGCTGATGTTCCCATAGGGATTAAAATTTTCCCATGGTTTAACGCCGAGTACTCTCATACTGAAAAGCACAAGCATATACCGTACTTATTCTGGGTCGATACTTGAGACCTGAAAGCTATGAATTTTGGATTTAAGAAGGCAGATTTTAACCAAGTCACCATGTTCCGCAAAAAGCCATTATATCAATCTAGTTTCCCAATTAAACGCGTTGATCCAATGTTCTCTGTCAACACATCTGGCAGTAGAGCTTTTTGGTATCTTATCAAAGCGATCGAGTCAAACTTCTGTCGGTCTACAATGTCTTTGCTAGTAAAATTAGATGGCTCACTGACGCATGCGGCTAAGGAAAAAGCGGACTTATTTGCTTCTCTTTTGCTTGCAATTCGTGTCTAGACTGTGGCAACATCGTGCGATCGCAATTACTTCAACTTGCGAAGTCTGAACGTGATCAAAGCTAATGGGCTTGATGGTATACCAGCTATAGTTAAAAAATCTGTGCGCCCGAGTTGTCTCTTGACGCGCTTGTTTCAACTCTCTCTAGTAACTGAACTGGATTAGTGATCAAATCTTGGGAGCCAGCCTATGTGCAGCCTGTGTTTTGGCACGGCAAGGCAAGGCAAGACAGCCGTGCCGACCCTGCTAACTATCGACAAATTTCAATTACCTCCATACTATGTAAGATTACGGACGGTATATTAAACGCCCATCTTATGGCATACGTAGAGCATAATGATCTCCTCAGTGACCGCCAGTACGGGTTTCATTGAAATCGATCAACTGGGAACCTTCTAGTATATGGCATTTTCATACGGGTGAAGCCCTTGAGAACAGTGGGGCAGCACTTGCTGTTTCCCTTGATGTCTCGGAAGCCTTTGACACGGTTTGGCACGCTAGCTTTTTGTAAGTACAAGTTTGCAGCGTATGGCTCATCCTGTGACCTAATTGACTAGATGAAGACTTTCTAAGTGAATGATCTCTCCGAGTCGTCTTATATGGCTGCTCGACTAGTCCTATCGTGACACCGGTTGTTGTCCCGATAGGACTAGACGAGCAGTCATATTTTACGTTATGCAGGCGTCCGTCCTCTCTGCAACTCTCTTCGTACTGCATATTTTGATTTGCTTTTTCCCGGTATCTACGGATATGCAACAGCATAGTTGTGGAGTGGTACTAGCCAAATGCTGGCCAGTCGAAATCAAATCCAGTCTGAAAAAGAATCTATAATTGAGAGTGTGAATCTTTCACTGCAGGTAGTTTCCGGATGGATTGACGTCAATCTTGTGAGATTCAACGCCTAAAAAACACAAGTATGTCTTTTCACCGCTAAAATGAGTCCGCTTACGCTGGTTCCTGTTATCCGGAATATATCCTTAGAATACACTCGAATCCGTCTAAGTAAGAACCTCTTCTACCTATTTCTACCTCCAAATAGCAGTGATTGCATTGCTGTATTTCAGTCTGAACGGTTATCCATCTTAGGAATCATAGGCAACGCATCTGCAGTATCTTTGTATAATTGTATAAAGTTTGGCTGAAAGTGTTCATGGACTGCAATAGCCACTTACCATCATTTGGACTGGTTCTTCTGCCACATGAGTTTCAAATAAAAATAAGAAACCAGCGTCACAGAACAGAGTCTTAGCTAGGAAAAGCGTTGCGATTATGCAAAATCTTTCATAGTGTGGCAGGGTTCCATTTCCAGAGGTAGATATTAACCGTTACCTTTACCGTTACAGCCTAATAAAGTCCACTGGTGAACATAAACCTCCCAATAAATTGCCTCGTAAGGGATATTTGCCATAGTTGCTACGCCTGGCAATTGGATACTTATTTATATTTTAAGACGCAGTTTTTCATCTATTGATTAATATGTTATCAATAGATGAATAAAATTAATATTAAATTATGTAATTTGCTCGTGAGATACCCACAGGATGGTAATGGGGTAGTGGGTATACTTACACCGCCACTACACGGTACCACAATTGTATCGGTTTGTTAAAAATGATGAATATCCGCACAAATTATGTATGTTAAGCCTCATCTTACTTTCTTTTATGAATTTCTTCTATCAAAATTTTTGTGCAGCGATGTTTAATATAACAAAATCTGTGATCGCACATCAAGTATGGGGTCTTTAATTTTATATAATCTTGATTTACATGTGATATTTAATTACATAAAAATTACATATTCGAATGAATTTAAGATTTTTAGAATTATAAAGGATTATAATTATATCTATACGTTCTAGAGCCACGCTGTCCCTTTGTTATGGTTGTAGCACGAATGGATTGGCCCGACTGGGCAAAGTATAGTAACTCTCACAGAAAGCTGAATGAAAGTCTAGAAAACCGAATGAAAGTGTAGAAAACCGAAGACACTTAGGGTGTCTCCGGTTTTCTACACTTCTCTAAGCATCCTGCGTTCCTCTACCCCTAAGCATCCTGCGTTTTGAATCTTAATCGAGGATAGATGTAGATGTCTATGGGCCACAGTATTCACTTGCCACTAGGTGGACTGTGTGCTCGTTTGTCACACTTATTATACAAAAAAAGTTATTTTGTCTTTTATTTAGTAAATATTTACCCAATAGGATGTAAAAATACAAAATTTCATTAATGTAAATGATTATATTTAAGCAATTAGTATTAGGAAGTGAAATCATACATGCATCAACGCCTAATGTAACAATAACCGCAATACAGCGTAACGCGGTTACCATCCTCGCCCTAATGTCTTGAAACTAAATCAACGAACAATAAATTATTTCTCTAATAAGAACTTCTTGTGAAATATTAAAAATAATCAGTTTATTTAGAAACAAAAACACCAGAAAAAATATTCGAACGTAATAAAACATCTCTGTAAAAAACTACATGGAGTATAAGAGAAAATATTATATAGAAATAAAAAAATATGGAAAAACCGAAATTAAAAAATGCTGCCTTTTAAATATCCATCTAACATAAAAGAGGAAAAATTATGGCCTTATTAAAAGTAAATGAAAATTAAACGAAATATTAAATGTTATACTTATTTTGTTCGTGGAAAAGCTACGATGCTGGTATATTATATATAGACTGGTTAGGCTCGACCGGAGAAAGAGCACGACCTCACTTGCATGATGTGATATGATATCTACAGTTCACAGAATCCAATTATTACTTATACTTTCGACGAAAATACACTACTCCTATCACTTACTGCTGATTACGAACTTGTATATCACCATTATTTTTTTAAAGTTTAACCTATTTAGGTTGAATTTTTAAGCTATTGCATAGCTTTTATCGCGGGTTTTGAGCGCGGCGACCGATTTAAGAAATTCCGTAACGAAAATAAACCTAACACCCCCCACTCCGACCGGCACAGCGGTGCGGCGTTGAAAGCCGTGCATCATCTAACGTCTTTTCAGTTCGGCAGACTTCGGCACGGTGTTTGTGTACGTGCGACTAGACATATTATGCGTGTAGACTAGCTGCTAACTGCTCATAACTGATTCTGTCTCTTTTAGACACAATGCTAGGTGAGACAGCGTGCTTTTTGGCCGCGTCCACGAGTGAGTTCGAGCCTGCGACTAGTTGAACCTTAACTTGTATGTATATGGTACGACTGTACGAAGATCAACTTCTAATTTATTCAATAAAAGAAAAAATTTGTTTTCTTTTCGGTCACTACGCTCAAAAAGTGTAGCTTGAATTGCTATCAAAGAAAAAACTTGAATTTATATCAAAAAAAAAAAACTTACTGCATAAATAAAATTAATAAATAATTATAATTGCAGTTGATTAAAAAAAGGTATGCAATAGCTTTACCGCGGCAGTCCCCGAGTGCCGCACGTATTTTTTTAAATAACACTTGAAACTAATATGAAGCAACAAAACTAGCGGATCATTCAGCTTAAATTTGCAGGAACATTTTAAACGGATATGATTATAATTACTTAAACTCATTAATATATTTTGTTTTTATTTTTTATTTTATTTGATTATGTCTTCTCTAGACTTCTACAATTATTTAAATAACATAAGAAGTCGAAATTTTGATAATATACGTAAATTTTGGTAATTTAAGCAAACCTTTTACTGTTAGCAAGGTATCGTTTTAGTCATCAAGGGTGACAACGAGTTAATCGAGGAATGATAAGCGTCTATAGGCTTCAGCAAAAATGAACACCACTATTCAGTGACAGGAGGTTAAATATTTCTTATGTTTACGCGAACACTGCGTATTTTAAATTAAGCAAGGTTTTACGGATTATATCGTGATTATTACTTATATCTCCCCAATACGAATATGGAAATTACTCTCTGGGGCGTCTCAAAGGCAAATTTAAATAGGAGATTGTTATCAGCATCATGTGATAACTGCTTAGAATAATAAAAAGCATCTACTAGTGTTCCTAATCATGCCCCTACGAGGCAATCTTAGGGGAGGCTCATGTTCGATACTGAAATTTCACAGAAAAAATTGCACTATCTTAGCGTAACGGAAACCAATTCACTCTTGCCTCGAATATATTCAAATTTTCATCCAACGTAAATATAGATACCAGAATTTTATTCCACTCCTTTGCTCATTACGAACGACGAAGCAAACCGTTTAATTTGAACGTGTAGAATATCTTATTTCACTGGGTTCAACCAACTTTACTTTTGCGGAATTCCTTGCCCGAAAACGTAATTAAAACGTGAAGTAAGGGTTTTTTAAGATTCAAGTACGGAACAATTTTTTGAAACAAAGTTATGTTGGACGATATGAATGATGATGAATTTTTAAATCATGTTAAATAATTTAAAATTTTGAATAAAACTATTATTTACGGATTTTATCGCGTTTAATAACTTTAATTTGTTTTTACTATCCCGACGTTTCGGGTGCTTTACAGCACCCATGGTCACGGAGGGACTTAGATGTTTGATGTCCCAATGTCATAATTAGTCCGGTTACCTTCAGTTTTTGAATATTAAATTTTGGTCCGATTTACGCAAAACGAGCTTATAGTATCATGAAGTCTTGCAGTGGTATGCTTGGGTTTGGGTTTAATTTTGTTAATTATAGGATCCCGAGGTGTCGCGTATCATCGTTGGTAGGAATCGGTGTTCTTTTGCGAGGATTTGTGGTTTATCCAAACCCAAGCATACCACTGCAAGACTTCATGATACTATAAGCTCGTTTTGCGTAAATCGGACCAAAAATTAATATTCAAAAACTGAAGGTAGCCGGACTAATTATGACATTGCCACGTCAAACATCTCAGTCCCCCCGTAACCATGGGTGCTGTAAAGCACCCGAAACGTCGGGATATTAAAAACAAATTAAAGTAAACGCGATAAAATCCGTAAATAATAGTTTTATTCAATGTGTAGTGTTCGCGTAAATTTAAGAAATCTTTATTTTAAATTTTACATATTATTGTACCATGTAACGGGTACATTATCTAACATGTGTTATGAGAATAAAGAATATATTATAAATATACAATTTAATTTATTTTATGTATGTAGCAATAATATTTTTTTACATCTGCCATAATATTTGATTAAAAGCGAGTTAACTGGCAGAGAATATCGTTAGGCATTAAGTTTGCCCTTTGTCACCTTATAAAGATTTAATTAATAAATATCGACAATAAAGCCGCCTATCTGGTTATCCGATGGTTGAAAGGGTAATTAATACTCCCTGTATTTAATTTCTAGGTTATTTCTTTCAATGATGATATACAACACAAATATAGTGAACATAATATACAAATATATAGTAACATATTTCGATGAAGTTTGCTGTACATTTCCCTTTCAATCCGGTCGAGAATGTAAAATTTACCAATTTGTTCACTACATTGACTTATGACGCAATTTTCCGTTCCATTTACTGCCAAAGTTTTCAAAAATTAAAAAAAAAAATCTACACCTAGAAATAAATAATCTGTGATCATTATGTACAATATAAGGAAATAATAAATTCAAAATTAAGTATTAGTTTTTTTTTTAATGTACTAAATTAATATGAACGTAAGAACACCAAACACTAATACTTGTACGAAGCGACTAATTCACATGTTATATGTAAAGTAAGATCTATTTTATCTATATGATAACGCCAGTTCTTGCCTAAATTTTATCATTTTTTATGTACCTAATATTTACATAAGCGAAATACCCCTGACAGACCGATTCATCACGAGATATCTACATCTGTACACCCCAATAATTTGAAATTTAGTACAGTTACTCATTTGGTGATGAAGAGGCTCACTAAGAACTGAATTTAGGATAATCTTATAAATCTTAAAAATATCTTGATATTTTATATTTACATTGTTATCGTCTATTACCGTGCGCCCAGCGAAGCGAGTGAGTATCAGCTAGTCTTAATTATTTCCACACTCAATTGGCGGCGAGTAGACACTAACATAATATTCCGTCAATATTTTATTAGTAATGTATAGTTTAGCGTAAATTAATCTTGACTTTATTTAACGCGTTTTATTTTGAATTATGTCGGATTTCTTTATTTAAAACACATTGTTTTATTTTACGAGCCATTTTGCAGTAAATAGAGTGGATGAAACCCCATTTATTAAATAAAATTCCAGTTCAACTACTTATAGACTATTTAGAGTTTTTTTATGTCAAGTCATCTTAAGTTTCTAAATGTTACTACCGACGAAACTTTCCTTGAATGTTGGAATCGGACACTAGTATTAATGTCTCTAAAATCCCTTCAAATGAATATAACCATACAAAAAAGAAAAAAAGATACCAAAATACATAATATTTTTGATGTAGTATTATTTATATTTTATAGGTAATGAATATGAATCGCAAAAGACAAACTTATTTTGAGTTTTCTTAGTTTTTCCATTGTAAGTTCAGCACGCCACCCAGGGATTACGTTGCAATTTTCTCTTGCCGTAATATCCACGTATTGCACGTTTCACTTTTTTCGTAATCCTTTTTTTCGATGTAAATTTGCTCTGCACAGCCAGAATATAAATGTTTTACAAGAAGTGATGACGAAGAAAGAATAATGTAAATTGTTTTAATTAATAAAGATTACTTACAAAGTAAAATATTTATGTAATATTGTGTTGAAATATGCTACATTCTACCTTATAACATTAAATAGTGACTGCGAAGAATATTAAAAATTATAATTTCGTTCACTGAGTTAAAAGAAAATATTTGTGTTCATTAATTAATACACGATTCAAAAATATTGTATAAAATCATTAAGTTTACAAAAATTCTTTTTTGAAAACCTTGATCACAAACCTTAAAGACATAAATAAAAAAATGCAGAGCCGTCAGATTCAAATTAAAAAAACTTAAAATGAGCGTTAAAATTATTCTAAATTATTTAAATATTTTACATGACTACTAAACCGTAGTCTTTTGTTATCATTTAGATTTATGATAATCATTAACGACCATTTTTTACCGATATTTTATATTGCACAAACAATCTCCAAGTTTTTGGGATCACAATGGGTTCAGATATTCTGAATATTAGCCTAAAAAAGACATCTGTCTTGATAGATAAATATTTCGAGAATGATTATTCATGTGTTAATGGCCAACTAATTTTTATATGTACATTGTATATTACGTTATATGCCCACAAAACCACCGAAAAAATGTTCCGAAATCGCCCGTCCCAGAGGAGTCACATATACATATTTTAATGTTTTATTTACATTTCATTACATTCTCTCTCGCTCGTCGTGTTTTTATCGCACCACTACTGGCACGTCTACTGTCGTCATTTTCTTTAAGCTTACGTAATCATGGCGTCATATTTGTTAGCCAAGACCCGGGGTGGTTTATTGACCACTTTCCGACGGTTCAGTTTAGGCGTGATAGTATCTACCTTGTTATATAAAAATATTATTTTAATGGCATGCAAATAACACTAAGTGGCAGTTATTTTGTTGTAACATGTAGGCATTTCTTATATTATAGTGTATAGATAAGCAACAATGAAAACAATTTTTGTACTTCGTAAAACCCTAGCTTGTACGCGTTCCCAATAATATCTATGTCTCATAACTATTCTAAGAAAGAAACACTCGGACTAACTCATGAATACATACCCAAATCACTGGGTAGTACTTGAAAATGGACTCTTTATTAACCAAGACAGACACAAAGAATAGATTATTTGAAAAATAAAAAAGCTCTACCGAGCTTTAAAGGATTATTTTTTATGTATTTAAGAAAAGAAATTATCATTAAAATATTTGTACAGATTATTCATAAGTTGACCCATTTAGAATTAAAACCAATAAAAATAAAGTGTAAATTTTAAATGAATGTGTATAAGAAATTAAATTATTAATTAAATTAAAGTTAAAAAACTGATAACAAAAAGAGCATTAATTTTTCGAACATACAAATATCGCCAGAGCAGTGGCAGGGTCATTTTGGTCCATAAAAATAGATTTGTAGCTATGAAACGTGGTTAGGTGATAACTAGCAGACACACCAACGATTATAATATATGATATAAAGATATTTTGTGTTGTTTTATGTTTATACTAACTTGCAGGAAAAATGTAACTAAACCAAACATAAACCGCATAACAACTTAGGAAGTTGGTGCTAAGACATAGTGTATTTTATGTAAAGATAGAGTGACCCACGAACTTACGCTTACCTATAAAGTACACCTGGTCAAATGTGACCACTGCATTCCGTAGACACCTGCAATCAATTTCAAATATAGAAGGCTATAAATGCTTTTTCACCTTATGCTGATACACCTATGCACCTATGCTGACCAAAAAATCTTACACCCGTGATGGCTCTATATACCCTTAAACTAGAACATAGCCGTTCTGGTAATCCTGGTGGTCTCTACAAAGACGGAATCTTGGGCAGAACGGGAGTACTGCAACCTAGTAAAAATCTAATACAATAAAGTAGAATTAAAGTCCCAACTTGAGATACTGTTTTGTGTAAATTATTTATTATTTGAAGAAGGCTTTTACTTTTTATTAAAAATTATATTTTTGATCCTTTAGAGTGAACTAAGGAATATCACAACTTAACGTAACAACTAGATTATCGTGTTATTAGGGTTATTTTTCAAAGAGTATTATAAATATTGATATACTCGTACCGTTATTTTTTGTTGTTTGAGTTTTATTTTGTTGCGCTCCTCTGCGATTTAATTTACAACGTTTTAAACGTGTGAAATAGTAGGTGCTAGATTTTTATGAATGAAAATCTGTTAAAATAATGCGTTACCACGTAATGACCCTAATAAGCAAATATTAATAGAAAAGCAGTAAAATAATCCCGTGTGGTTAACATTAAATTTTATTGAAATTTTTATACATTAAAAACTTTACCAAGTTTTTCCCTGCACTTAGATTTGAATTATTTCTCCATGTTTAAATGCGACCACACCTGAAGTATAAAATATTTAATAAAAATAGCCATAAAGACGGTACGCAAATGACGAAGATTTATAAGCATTACGTGACAACTTCATAGCACAGTGGCTTAACAATAAGTCGTGGCGCTGAGAGCCACAGATTATAATCGCACATTGAAAAAGTGAGGCCTAAAAATAAAAGCTAAAAAAATTGTCAATACATTTTTATCATGGTTATTGCATGTTTTATTGTTTTATTTAGGTCACTCCGCCACTAAACGGCAAAATAAGGCTACTGCCATTATTTAAAGCCTAAATAATGGCAGTAGCCTTATTTTGCCGTTTAGTGGCGGAGGACCCATCAGTGCATATCATCTCTTCTTGGGTGTCACGATAGATGAATTAGGGAAAAGCGTGAATGAGATGAGATGGCCCTCAGTATATGGCAGTATAAAAATCGGACATACAGCATCAAAGTTATGAGGGCTTTCGCACTGCATTATCCAAACCAATGCCAAGGGTGCGATTATGACAAATCTTCTATGGTTGAATGGCAAAGGCCCATGTACCAAAATGGAGTGTATTAAGATATAAAAAAAGAAGGTTTTGTTTTTTGTAGAGGTAATGTTTCGAATGCCGCGCAATTTTAAGTTGTTGTGATAGAGTCATCCAATTTCATCCCGTTGGTATCGTAGGACGCAAGTGTGATAATGGCTAGTAATTTATTAGGGCATTATAATCTTCCAATATATACCACACGCAAAATTTATAGACTGGTGACGGGACCCAGCGTCGAAGGTGTGACACATATCTGAGTCAATTTCTGTGTCATTTCTGTGTCAACAAGTCCTCCTTTAAGCAGGAGAGGCTAGTAGTAGAGAAATAATAAGTCAGTTACAATCATAGAAGTTATATATACTTACGTGCTAGAACAGCTATCTCAAACAAAAAATGTACGCTACTCTGTGTTCGCGCGGTTTGTTTTTTATCATAGAATAAACATAAGTAGAATGATCCGTAGGTAATAAGTAGATTGTATTGTTAAATAGGTAAATTATATGGAGAACAATATTTAAATTTTGTCATTGATTTTGTATATTATATTTGCTTATTTAATATAATATTACATAATATTATAACACAATTACATTTTAATGATATTTTTATCTGAATATTTTAAAAGGTATCTATGTCAAATATAAAAAAACCTACTTAATGTATGATAACAAAACTTATTAACATAACATTTAAATTACAAATATATTTATTTAAATTAGATTTATTATTTTCATAAATGCTGGGCACGCGAAAGTTAAAAATGGACGAATTTATTCCACTTTGACTTTCATGTGGAAACCTAAAAATAAAATTAAAGAATAATAAGCAGATATAAACATGAAAAATTTAGCCTAATTATAGTAACTTATACATGTTTCTACAAAAAATGTGTATAATAATATATTCGTCCTATACTTAAGTACCCACAGAAATGTCGCATCTGAACATATTAATTTCATAATCTATATTCCATGACACGAGATGGCGTCTTAGGAATAATTCGTTTTATTATTAATCTTTAATACTTTTTAATGATTAAGTATCTTATTAACCGATGAAAAGTAATTCCTTGGTTTTTTACTGAATTTTTCTTGAATTATTTGTGTAATATCTAAGTACACACGACGGCATATTTTTTTCGAGAAATTTTTTTTAAATCAACACAACACGTAACAATTCCACAAGCGCTAGGCGCTTGTGGAGTTGTGACTGACTAAAGTGCGGTGCGGCTAGAGTGACTGATTAAAGTGCGGTGTATGCACCGCAGTTGAGTGGAACAGAGTAGCTGAATGCAGTGTCGCCTCTATTACGTAGTACATAATAGCTCAATGGTTACAATATTTTATTTTAACGATAAAAATGACGTAAACGCCAGATTACCTAATTTTTAATACTTACGAGTAGTAAGAAGTTGTCTTTGCTATTTTTGCTATAACCTGTTTACACCTGTATGTTAGTATCATTTGGTTACTGGTTTATTGTCTAATGTCGTCTGTTGTAATAATGCAAAGAAGAATTTTTATTTAAGTGTCTTATATAACAAAAACATATGCGGTCCTATATTGGATAAAATATTCTTTTATTATTTTTTATATGATGATGTTACGTGCTAGAGCCACGCTGTAGCTATATTATAGATGTAGCACGAATAGGTCGGCTCGACCGGAAAAGGACCACGCTCGCACAAAATACCAGTTTAAAATAGCAGCGTAATGCTGCTGTGTTTCATATGGTCAGTGTAGAGAACTGGACACCCTTTTTACTGGAATCGAGGTATTCCAACCATGTCCTCCGGGGTGCATAAATGTGCATGACTATGGGCCACAGCATCCACTTACCATCAAATGAAATGTGTGCTCGTTTGTCACCCAATGTTATAAAAAAATGTTTTACTAATTCGCAATTGGCTGTGTACTTTATTCGAGTCAAGAAATAAATGTTTATGAAATAACATGAAAATTCCCCGGATTTTATGTAAAATACTCATAAATACAATAAGGAATGACGTCAAAGGTGCGAGACGTCTGGTATTGCGATCGCCAATCTGGCTGCTAAGTGCAGATGAAGTAAATATTAAAAAAAATTAATACAGGCCGTATGTATTTCACTTTTATATAGCCTTCACAGTATAAAAATTCAAATTGGTATTATTATTCAAAATTTGTTCATAATTTATATTTTAAAATGTAAAAGAGTAATAAACATTTCTTTTGAACACTTAAAAAGTAATTTTCTATTAGATACTTCCAAATACTTATGATAATTTTTTTTAGTTGTTACAGGTATAATGGTCCATAACGAACAACGAGTACACGATCGCTTTGCTGGCTGAAAATTTGAAATTTTCAGACTGTTTCATTTTTACAGGCTAGGTTTCAGATGAAATAAATTATATTATGAAGATAAAATAAATCTCAATATATTAGAAAAGTGGCGGAGAGTCTGAACCAAATAAATTTATTAGACCAATCCGTACCGAATTCCCTTTGATATTTATCAAGAGAGTAACTTTTAACAAAGTAATTAAAACAAATATATTTTAAAACAAATTTGCTTAAAATTTCTTTTAGCCCACGGTTGCGCCAAAACGCATATTTTGTAGACAATGTTAGCTGGTAGCCTTTCCGCTTTACTTCCGTCTCCTTCTCGGCACGGGCACACCAATAGGAGGCCAGATAAGTGGCGTTATTTTGGGCGACAAATAAGACCCACTGGCCGAAATTGAAAGGTCGAAACACGCCACTGGCCGGTCAGTTGTTGTCGACGTGCTGCCACCGCGCCATATAGTTGAACACCAACGCTAGTAGTGATTGCAGTCTCTGTGAGTGAGTGCAGAGAATCAGCCGTGTAGTGACGGTTAAGGATATCCACTATCCCATATCTTCCCATTGGTGTCATAAAAGGCGACAGAGGGAAACAGGCAGCAGACGGGCAGCAGCATCTTCCTGATAGCAGCAAGTATACACAAAAAAAAACTGTGGTTGCCAACCCTTTCGCTAAACGTGGCATCTATGGCAATATACCATGCCATGATAGTAAAGAAGAAACGGACCCTAGGCCCCGGCGGCCTCGCTATTCCTGGCTACGGTGGAAATCTGCTGATGATTGCAGCCTCATCTCCCGTCTAACAATCATGAGATTAAGAATGTGGTCGGAGAGTTTTTGTGTTCTTCTGCGGCGGGTCTTGCAGAATTTACCTCCAACCACATGGACAGTTTCCACGAGCTTGTCATTCATATTGTCCACTGCATTTCAATCTTCTAGGCACTGAAAGCGGTTTAGTACCTCGAGATGAAAAGTATCGGGTTCTGAATTATAGCACGAGGGGGACGGAGTGCTGACTTGATTAGACGAGACCTCTCCAACTTAACGTTTAGGTTCAGTGTGCCTCTAAAAATTCGGTGTATGCTAGTTTTCACCCTTGCAATCACTGATACATCACTGAACAGTTGGCATCTAGTCGTCATAACGAATTTCAATCTCAGTTTTTGTCGAATCGTCGGGGCTCGACCAGGTGGGGCCGCTTTTGGAAGAAACAGTTCATCATAAAGAGTCCTTCTTTCTCCATGAAGTCGGCCAGCTGCTTGCCCCTTGGGTTCCGTTGTCCTATCCTAAATTTCCCTACCTTCAGCTCACTGTTTTTCTTGTGCCTGGTTTTAAGTTGAAGTCTCCCATTAACACCGTATAGTGGGTTTTGGAGGAGTGATGGTTCTGGAAATATCCTCATTCATTTCTTCCGTCTCCTCATCGGAATGTTCGAACACTGGTGCTTAGACCTGTAGGACCTTAATCAAATACCGATTCTAAGTATAAGGTACGCAACCCTCGGCGACATACTCCCAATCTTTACAAAGTTGTTAACGAGTGACTTGTGGACGATATATCCAACACCTTTTTAAGACAGATGGTTCGCCCTCCCGGTGATCTCTAAAATTCCATTATATATGTATTTAGAGGCAAATAATTCCTTAGTTTTTCTGGGCATATTAGTAATTCGGAATTCTGGTAACACTTTGAGCCACAATGTGTATAGAAAAAATACCAATACATATTTAAACGGAGATTCTTACCACTATCATTCACAGTTATCTAACGTGGGAAAATCTTTCTTACAGAGAGCATGAGTGATATGTGACAGCACACACCTGGCCGCAGATCTGCAGTAAGTCAAATAAGTTTTCAGTTGAGGGTTTGCCTGCTGTAATGCCATATATTAGAGGTCCCACTGACAAAATTGGCTATATCTTGAAATTAATGTGCTTAAACGTGTAATATTCCCCTGCAAGATGCAGAAGTATACAAACTTGTCAATGGTCTCTCTAACATAAAAAAAACTAAAAGACCATTAAAACCTCGGGTTAAAAAACAAAAAGCTGAAGCGATGCTCCGGAAAGTTTGCAGACTGGGTACACGTACAAAGTCAACAACTTGTATTTCATGATTTTCTTAAGTTTCACAATATAGCTTGAAACTTTAATCATTCAGTAAATAAAATCCAATCTTAAAAAAGAAAATTCCCTGAATAGAGTTTGTTCATTTTTTTATATATCTTTAGTTAAGGGTTCAATCTTCTATTATCTATATATCTTATATGTAAGTGGATGCTGTGGCCCATAGTCATGCACATTTCGCTACTTAAATGCAAAACTACCACATGCCAAAAAGTATTAATTTTACAGGAGAGCCAATTGTAAATTTTCAGATTTTATTTTTTTAATAACTCAACTAAATCACGACCGATCGGTACGCGTATTATATAATATTTTATTACATGCGTACTTTCATCCTTAATGACTTAAGTATTTCTGCACTTATGTTTATAAGGAAGCATACAGAATCAGATAAGTTACTTTTGAATATAAATTAAAGGTGTAATGACACTGAAATGTATGAAATAAAAGCCACAAGTTGAAAAAAATCGGGGTTTTATATATTTATTTTCTTAAATAAGACACATAAGTCGTTAAGTTTATTTGTAAATCAAAATATAGCATCATTTTGAAATAATTGATATTCTTATTCTTCCTTGTTTAATATTTCAAAAAGTATAAATTCTCATTCAAAAAAAAAAAAGCTAAAAATGTTAATCTAAAAGCTTTAAACATTATGAGATCATTCAGTAACTAGATATATTTATAATTAAACTAATTATCATAGTCACAACTTGCTAATAATTACTATGTTATTCACAAAGATGAAGATCACAATAGTTATTAATATTAATATAATATTTATAAAAATAATATGAGTTAAATAAAATGTTATAAAAATCAAACAGTCTTGACAATTTGTTATTTTTTCTATTTAACCAATAAACTACTATGAATACTTATAAATAACATAACAATCTTAAAAAAATAGCTTCAATAAAAAATAATAAAAATGAATACGCACTGAATATCTACAGATTTGCATAAAAGCTTTCATGATATTTAGGTATCACATTTTTTTCTATTAATTTTATGATACCCTGCTTTTCTATCTCCGAAACTTTCAATTTTTGAGTATATAATTTCTTTAAAGTTGGCACTGTTGCAGTCTTAGCTTTCTTTTTCAATGTGTGGGTACACACACAAAGTTTTTATCTTCATAGGACGATTTGAATAAAAATGTGTATCTGTTGTCCCTGGTGATTTATATAGTTTTAATATCTGCCCATTTCACTTTCTCGCCGTCTTCACTTTTACACAACTTTCCCGTAGCTAACGATTTTATATCGTAAAAATACTCATACGCGAGTTCCTTTACATTGTACGGAGTGCCATTTTTTAGACGTCTTAATAAGTGTTATATACTGGTCTGGTACATAGATAGGCGATGCTTTGAGTGCTCTTGATATATTTTTTTGGATATTTGAGTGTACAGAATCACTTTCATTTTCTTTCGATGGACTATTTGGAAAAGGAAATGAATCTATTTCATCGAGTACTGAGAAACCAAGATCAGGCTGGCTGTCCGGAATAGAATTTGTGGAGACATTATTTAGATCCACGGCATCATTTTCTTGGGGTATATTTTCAAGTGAATTTTGAAGCGGCATTGTGTTAGAATTATAGTTGAATGCGACTATGCCTTGATCTCTTGGCGTTTTACCTGGACTGCTACTTTCATTGCAAACTCTATTTGTAACAAAGAAAACAAAAAAAATAGTATTGTAAAAATAATATGAATTAATAATACTACCGAAGACTTCGCTCCCCGAGATCATCGTTATTATAATTGCAACAGCTTTTCGGACCCCAAAGTAAAGTAATGAAGAAGTTTAATAATTAGACCATTAATTCCAGTGAAAACTTCATTCAGCTTAACTTCTTTAAAATTAGTAAAGATATGTTAATACTCGTAATTACTTATAGATTAACTTAATAAATGTTTCAATAAATATAATACGGATTTTTATCCTTTTTATTTATGGTAGTTGTTATATATATAATAATAGTGTAATTTCATAACCTGTTAATGTGAAAGCAAACAAAAATTAAAATATCAGTTCCATAGGCTTCTTTTCCATTCACCTGTTTTACCCTTTTTTTCAAATGGAAAAAAGTCATCTCGTATATTGTATATAAAATATTGGTTACAGTAAGCAGTGTAAAAAATTCGAGATGTCTGGCCTTTTGGCTTACCAACACCTCTATGCTAGGCGATAAGACCCAATTTCTGTCCAAATTAGGTACAGAATTGCTAAAAATTGATGTGAGGCTGTAGGACTCCATCTTAAACATTTAAACCTCCGCATCTGTAACATGTGGCTGAGCTTATGGCGACCAAGCGCCCTTGAACTAACTCTGCCCCTAATTCTAAATATAGATCGTTATAGATATATAAGTTCCCATACAAGGCCAAAATTTTTATGCTGTTTTTCTTAATTACCAAACTTTTTCTTTTTTGTCTTAAACCAATGTATTTTTTATTAGTGTGTCCCTATCTCGGAAGACTTTATGAATATAGTCGCTAGCTGAATCTTAACGATTCTTTTAAAAGATTTTATATAACCTACAATTTATGTTTGTTGAGTTCAAATCTTCCAATTGAATTTTAGAGCAGTTATTCTCAACTTATTGAGCTTAAATTTCGCATACATATTTAGCTTGGATGACAATACACGGTTAGCTAAATGATGTCATGCTAAATCTAATATGGCGGAATGGCTAAAGATGGTAGTCAAGTTATTTTCTATGGACTCCCATGATATATATATCAAAGGAAAGGGTTTGGTGAGAGGCATATTAAAATAAAATGACGTCACTTTAAATCCACTATTGTAAACACACAAAGATAGCGGACTATTTTTTATGCACCCCCATGATGTGGATATTGAATAAAAGGGTTTGCTGAGAAGATCAAAAAAATAGAATAATGTCACTCTAAATTTAATATTATGGATCTTCGAAAGATAGCCGTCTATGTTTTTTATGCACCCCATAATGTGGATATCAAATGAAGGGTACACTGAGAATACAAATAAAATGATGTCCATGCTCAGCTCATCGAGGAGGTCGCGTCTTAATTAATATCGGCCTACACACTGGAAAATTCTAGAGGTTGTGGAAAAAATACAAACGGCAGAAAACGAGATGGCCGCAAGCGGGATAATTTGATGGTGGTTGAAAAAATGTTGTAGGGACCGACGAGGGTTAACTGCTGGTAATCAAAAATCAAGTTGGTGTAACTAAGATGGCCATCATAAGGCAAAAATGACGCATTTAATTAAATGAACAGATCAGCAACAAAAAACTGCGGCTGCAATTCCGCTCGCCAAGCGTAGCAACTACGGCAAATTACCCCCCATGTGCAACGATGCTATTGGACGGCTCCCAGTTCCCGGTGGCCCCGCTATTCCTGGCTACGGTGGCGACCATGGTAACGGCAATGCAGGGGTGCTAAGAATCTCCGGTGGAGATTCGATTGCTACCTACAACGACTCGACCTGGCATAATACAACGCACGCACCCTGAAGACTCACGAGAAGATCCTGAAGCTAGAATTAGAGATAGACAAGTTTCGCTGGAATATTATTGGATTATACGAGGACCGAAAAGAGGATGAGGATACGGCGATTCTTGAATACGGCAACTTTTCCTATCACCGGGAGGGCGAACATCTGTCTCAAGGAGGTGTTGGATTTACCGTCCACAAGTCTCTCGTTAACAACGTTTTAAAGATTGGGAGTGTGTTGACGAGCGTTGCATACCTGATACTCAGAATCACCAAACGGTATTTGCTGAAGGTAATACAGGTTTACTCACCAACATTGGCACATCTTGATGAGGAGGTGAAGGGAATGTATGAGGACATTTCTAGAGCCATGCATTCCTCCAAACCCACTATACGTTGTTAAAGGGAGACTACAACGCAAAGTTAGGCAAAAGACAGAACAGTGAGCTGAAGATACGGAAATTTAGGATAGGGTAGCGGAACCCCAGGGGCCAGCATTTGGCCGACTTCATGGAGAAGGAGGGACTCTTTATGACAAACTCTTTCTTTCAGAAGCGGCCTTACAAAAAGTAAACCTGGTCGAGCCCCAACTGTTTGACAAAAAATGAGATTGACTTCATTATGACGACTAAACGGCAACTGTTTAGTGATTAATCAGCGATCGCAAAAGTGAAAACTGGCAGTGATCACCGAATGATTAGAGGCACACTGAACCTAAACCTTAAGTTGGAGAGATCTCGTCTAATGAAGTCAACGCTCCGTCACCCTCGTGCTTCCACACTTAATCCACAGATCCGAAACCTTTTAACTCAAGTTACAAAACGGTTTTCAGTGACTAGAAGATATGCATGCTATGCAGTGGACGATATAAATGACAAGCTCGTGGAAACTGTCAATGCAGTTGGAGCTAAGTTCTGCAAGATCCGCCGCAGAAGAACATAAAAACTCTCCAACCACACTCTTAATCTAATGGCTGTAAGACGGGAGATGTAGCTGCACTCGTGAGCAGATTTGAAAGAAAACAGGCAAGTGAATAGACCGATCTTCAAATGCATGTAGATTGAGCCGAAACAGGGCTCCAAAGTCTTTGCCAAAGATCTGTCTGCCAGAAAGAGCCAACTATCGAAGCTGAAGACCGAGCGTTGCAGTATCGTTTTCAGGAAACCTGAGATTTTGAGTGAGATGGAGAGGTTCTATGGGCAGCTGTACACGTCATAGTTGGAGACACACGCAAGTATGAGTAACGATCCAAAAGCAAGTCTTATCTGACCCCATTCCGATCATATCCCGGAATGCAGTCTAAGCGAGATTAGAATGGCTCTTCAGCACTTTAAAAACGGCAAGTCCTCGGGCGAGGATGTAATTACAGCGGAGCTTCTGAAAGTAGGTAGAACATCGGTACTCAAGAAAAGGCTTTAGCACTACAGACCACGTATATACCCTTCGGCAAATTGTTAAGGAGACCGAAGAGTACGATATGCCACTTTTCCTGGCGTATGTGGACTAGAAAGCCTTTGATTCCGTTGAAATTTTGACGGTGCTACAGTTCCTTCAGCAGTGCCAAGTGGACTGTCGGTACGTCGAAGTGCTGAAGTGTTTGTACAGTAGAGCTACGATGGCTTTCCGAGCACATAATCGGAGTACGACACCTATCTAACTGCAGAGAGGTATAAGACAGGGTGACGTTATATCCCCGAAACTCTTCACTGATGCATTGGAAGACGTTTTCAAGCTACTGGACTGAAATGGATACGGTATTAACAGCAATCGTGAATATATTACTTGGGAAAGGCCTATGTTCCGCAGTGCATTTGTGAAGAGCTGTACTGATGATGATGATGACAAATTATATGATACAAAACTTGTCGTGAGATTTTCCTGTGTACCTATACAACATGTAACTTGATATTGACAAAAGTAAATAATTCTAAAAAAAGAACATGGTTTTTATAAAACAAAAAATGTACACAACTTTTAGTGTATCATCAATAGTTTGCTCAGAGAACGCAAACTAATGATTTTTATCGTTTATATTATTGCTATTTTCTCAAGGATTTCTAATTTTTTTAAATAAATTATAGCAAATCTACTTCCTGATAAACTTGTTTTTACTATTGAAAAAATCGTTTAAATCGCTCCAGCTATTATAAATTACTATAGTTTTTTTTCTTTAGTTTATTACTATAGATTACATATTACAGATTACTTATTTGGTACAAACTAACAAACCGAAAAACCTCCCTTTAAAAGTGGTATAAATTAACTGTAATAAGTACTAAAACTGAACATCAAATAATTTAGGATCATATTACTATGAAAAAGATAATTTACGCCTTTGTGAATTACGTACTAACAATATTTGTGGTCAATAGATTTATAAAAAAAATTATAAGGTAGTATTTCTGCAAAGTGATACTAACGCTCAGTCCTTTTTATTGACAGTAAATGACGTAAAAGCAATTTTTAAATCATTACAGAAAATCACCATTACCATTAAAGTAAGTAGTTAAAAAATAAAATGTATCAAATAAAAAGATAAATGTTATTAAAGTAAAGTCACTAAGGGGAGAGATTTTTGATCTTACCATAATTCCATTTTAATAAAAGGCTTCTTGTACACGTACAAAATAATTTCATATAATATTTATGTACTTATAAATTTCTTCCACGAAAACAAAATGTTTTGTGCTTTTGAAGGACATTAAGGTTTATGGAAGCGGACACGCTTGCACACAATAACAACCATTAAGGAGATATATTGCCAATAATCGGTAGGGGGTATTTCATAATTGTCCTTTTACGAGAAATAACGTTGATAAAAAGCCTTCACAGTGTTTGCAATAGCGAATTTACATAGAAAAATAATAATCCACAGAATCCATCGATTATTATAAAACCCTATAGTAAAAGCTGCCGATTTTTTTTTTGAAAAACGAAAAGTGGTTGCTATTATTTGCAGCAGCAAAAACTAAAAATAAAATATAACAAACAAAATCCTAAAACTCTGTTACCAAATCAAATACAGAACTGATTTCTTAATATAATGCAGGGACGAGACTGCATACTAAAAGTACATAATCAAAAAAATTCATCACCGTAATCTTTACAGCCCATGCCTTTTATTAAATTCATTAATAATCAATTTTCAATAGACATCACCAACAAATCATTAAATGATAATTAACTCTCTATAAAAAGTCAATCTCCATTTTATGTAGATATTTGTAACTCCGAATTCTTTAACAGACAATTTGACGTTGATTAATTTTAATTAATATTTATTTTCCTTTTAAAATGTAGAACTCATTTCATGACAGCAAATTAATTTAGACATTGGAAAAAGGTTTACTTAATTAGAAGAAATAGAAGTGAAGTTATTACTCCAGATGAAAAGTAGTTTTAATTTTGGAGACTCGTCAAAAAAAAAAACAAATTGGAATGCCGCCAGGAAGGAAATAAAATTCAGTTTCAAGATATTATTCCCATTTTCGCTTCGTAGCCAGAGTGTTTACATTTAGGTTTTCTTGCTATATTTAATAAACAATTGTAACGTTTTTATACTAAAATACTAATTATTGCTATGAAATTTTTCTCTAAAGATTTTTTAGCTATTTATTGCAAAATTGTATGTATAAGAGTCAATACGAAATAACTAAAAATATTTTACAAGTCAGTAGCCGCCAATGCGTTGTTTAAATGTAATATATTACACGCAATAAGTTTTTATTATAAAAATTTATGTGCCAAGCCAGAAATATTTTTTTAACTTGCCGCTATGAAAATCGATAATTTTCAAAAAATTAGGTAGTTATTTATATTTTATTTATTTATATTTTAAAAACAGTGTACATGCTGGCTTACAATATGCCCAAAACGTCATCATGCTGATTTACAAATTACAGTTTTAAATAATAGTAATAATATAAGATACATGTCAAAAGGTCAAACAAATTAAAGAATACATTTTCAAAGAGATCAAATAAATACCAAAAAAAATGCATTCCAAATAGATTAAAAGTCAAATAGATTACATACATGACAAACAAATTAAGCAAAATGTCATTGTCAGACTGATTACATAAGATAAGATTAAAAGAATATATTACAATATGTCAAAATTGAATGTCAAAAATAGAAGGGCTTTATTACACAGTTGCCCTAAGCTATCAGCAAATAAGTCAGTCTCGTTATCATCTGCAAGCATGTCTCCGATAAGCCGTATAGCACGAGAAGTGGGCGCGTGAGCGCCGTACCTGTTGCGTACCGGCGGCCGCCACAGAAGGCGCGGCCGCCGCCGTAGTGCCACCGTCCCCTCCACGTGGCAGCACAGCCGTTTCGGAGTCAACAACCCTACTCTGCTTTATATCATCGGACTATCTATTCGATTATGGAAGATTGCTAGGTAGTATGTTATCAACTGCATAGTTCGCCTAAGTTTAAGCGTTTCCAAACCCACTATACCAGTAACAACTAAGGACGGATATAGATAGGGGTAGTAACCGTATTTTTGTTTATATAGCCATCGTGAAAATTTGCACTGTATTCTGTCTATCATCAAAATATATTTTTCCTCATAGGGATTCCATACAATGGCACCGCATTTAAGCTTACTACGAACATATGCATTGTAAAGTACCAACCAACCTCTAATCTATCGAACTCTAATCTATCGAACTGTGAAGAAGTGCGAATAACGAAGCCGAGCAATTTACTGGTCTTTTTACCTAAAGTAGTCACATGGTTATGAAAGTCAAGTTTAGCGTCTAACAATAATACTAAGTCACGAATTTCACTTACCCTTTCTAAGAGCGTGTCAGATAAATTATAATCCTTTTTTAGTGGACAGCGTTTGCGCGTGAATGTGATTATTTTACATTTATTACTATTAATCTGAAGATGATTTAATATACTCCAATCCATAACCGCATCGATGCCCCTTTGCAATGCCTCGCAGTCAGACGGGTCATCTACACCTAGGCTTAACTTGAGATCATCCGCGAACAACAGACATTTGGAGGCAGTCACGCTATTCGGTAAGTCGTTACTGAAAATAAGAAAGAGCAAAGGCCCCAACGTAGTTCCCTGGCTCATTCCAGATCTTGTGTAATAGTCACTAGACTCAAATGCACCCACTCTAACAAACTGACGTCAATCGCGTAATTTGTAAAAAAACTTGACGAATGCCGGGGCAAAACCTATCACCGGCAATTTACGCAACAAGATATCGTGGTCGACCAGGTCAAATGCTTTCTTAAAATCGAAGTACGCAGCATCCACCTTTCTACCAGCATCCTATTCAGCATATGTATAGTCAAGATGAGACACAAGATTGGTAGTTGTAGAACGAGCATCTCGAAAACCGTGTTGACTATCATGCAATAAATTCTGAGTTTGCTTATTAATTTGCTGGCATAAGACAATTTCAAATAATTTTGCAAAGACTGACAAGACTGCAATCGGTCTAAAGGATGAAACGTCATTTTCACCATCAGTTTTTGGAACCAGAGTAACCCTAGAAACTTTCCAAATTTCTGGATACTTAGAGTGAGTCAGTGAGAAGTTAAAGAGGTACAGGAGCGGACTCTCAAAAGCAGATATGCAGTCCTTTGCTAAAAAAACAGGGATCCCATCAGGGTCACCCGTGGACCTCAGTTTTAGCCGCCTTACTGCTTCCTTCAGCTTGGTATTGTCAACAGTATTTATGGTGATACAGGTGGAGACATATATTGACCTTCTGCGGCACATACCGCATCAACATGGTCTAGTACAGGAACCTCGTTCTGATATACCGAACTAAAATATTTCGCAAAAGTGTCGGCCGCAGATTGCCCAACAACTTCGACACCACTGGAAGAATAAACGTTCATATGCTGCCTGTGATTCTTCGTGTCCTTAAGGTACTCCCAGAATTTGGCCGGATCGTTAATTATATTTTGTTGAGTCAGATGTAAGTGTTGCTTATATGCATTGTCAATCAAGTTTTTAACATGCCATCTATAGTATTTAAATAATTCCTTGTTGAACTCTTTAACTTCATCCTTATACCGTTTCAAATGATAATATTTTTACGTATATTACATATAATATCAGCATTAAACCACTTTGGATATACGTACTTATAATTCGGTATGTAAGGGGATTTAGTTGGAACATATTGACTGATACAATTATAAAGATGGTGATAGAATAACGCAACTGCGTCGTAAACGTATGCAATTACAAACATGTCCGACCAATCTATACTTTTTAATGCCATGTATAGACCCAGAAAGTCTGCTTTACGGTAATTCCAGTTTGGAGCAGCTCCCGGGCGCTGAGCCGGCGGTGGAGAGGACGGTGACTGGACCTGCGCGTCGCACTGAAACCTAAGCGTCACCTCCAGCGGGGGGTGGTACTTATATATTGATACTAAGGGTTCTGAACCCTCGGACACTAAGACCAGCTCCGGGTTAAAATTGCTCAACACGAGATCTAACATGCCATCATATATGTTATACACAATATTATATTGCTGAAGCCCACAATAGTCACAAAATGAATTAAAATTATCCTTAATATCTACACTACAAGAGTTCAAATTAAAATCTCCTATTATTAAGACATTAAGAGAGTAATATGCAATGATATCATTTTCAATGCACGTCAATACGTAGAGATATAAATTATCACTACATTTAGGAGGCAAATAAACGACACAACATAAAAACTTTCCAACACTTTTTCCACCAATAATGGTGAAAAGCAGTACCATACCAGACATATAGGCATCTACATTAGTTACTTGTTGCACCATATAGCAGTTTCGTACAGAAAGGAGCACTCCTCCCCACCCGACGTCCCCTGTGCGGTCTTTACGTACAACTAAATACTCCGAAGTAAATAATTCGCCATCAAATACGGAACTGTTCAAAAAAGTTTCATTATTTCCACTAATAGAGTAGAGATGAGCACGCACCTCCTCTACTGTGGTACCCTCTTGAACATAATAGAGATGCAAGTACCTCCATCTCTCAGATGCACGCAGTTTCGTCACCCCCAGCGCTGCAGTACCGCGAAGCACGTCGGGCAGCGATGCGCGTCCAGTTTTACGTCTCACCCTCATCGTTTTTTTTCCATCCGGCTTACACTTAAAATCGAAGTGTTGGAAGCAGAGACTAAAGTTAAAACTGGCGCTAAAGAAGAGATGGGTGTGTTTACTTTTGCGGGTGGATTAGGTTTGCCCAAAGCTCCCTTATTTTTCTCCTGAGGTCCAGATTTTACTTTCGGCTTAGTCTTCCCATTATCTAGGTTCAATGGGTGCTGTACCGCCGCTGCATATCCCTGCGTTGATACACTATAATCTTTGTCCATTTTTAGGATTCTTTCTTCTAATTTGTCAATCTTATTGGTTAAATTGCAATTTTTTTTAAATAGTGAAGTCTTGAATTCATTAAATTTCACGTTGAGTAGTGCGCAAATTTTCATGGTAAGACGCGATACGAAGGGACAAGGGTCACTCTTCATCGCCACTAATTGCGCAGGAAGTTTCCCGTTTCGGAACGTGATATTGTTACGAGCTTGAGGTTCGTGACAATAAAAAATGCCGATAAAATTACCAAAATTAACACTTTAATTTACTTTACACAAATTAAAACTTAAAACACTAATAATTAAACACACTAATTCACTTTATTCCGCTCCGAAGCTTCGCTTGTCTCGCCAAATCCAATACTACTACGATCGCATGTTGCAGCGCCTATATATACAAATTAGCAATGAAGCATCCGGAACATTCAAGTAAATGCGCGCAAAGTGACGAGTGTTCGAGTGTAGATTTTCTAGAAACTTAGTTTTTCGGATGGCGCTGTCGGTTGAAAGATTTGTGATGTCATTTTCTGCAAAGCTCCCCTCGCTCTCGTTCCTGACACTAGATGGCGCTAGTGTATGACGTTGACTTATTCACGCAACACTGCCCCCTCCTAAAACATGCTCGTCCCGAGCATTATCGGTCCCATAATAACGCGCCAAGCGATCGACATGGACGATCTTAGGAGTCCCTCTTGCGCCTTTCTGTATCCGGTAGGTCACATCGTTGAACCTGGTTACAATCCGGTACGGGCCGTCCCATTTAGCTTGAAGCCTGGGAGATTTACCTTCGCTGCGGACTGGATTGTGCAACCACACCAATGAACCTTCGTTGAACCCTTTATTGTTCATTTTGCGGTCGTACCGGGTTTTCATTTTCTCAGACATTTGCTGGCCCGATTGTCTGACGTGCTCATAAATGTCATTCATTTTGTTCCGCAAGTCATTTGCATAATCGGTTACACTGCGTGGGGCATCAGGTGGTATCCCGGTGATCAGGTCTGCAGGCAGCCGTAATTCTCTTCCAAAGTTTGCGAAAGCTGGTGTTACTGCTGTACTTTCGTGAACAGAACTTCGATATGACAACAAAAACGGTTGTATGTGCTTGTCCCAATCTCGTTGCCAATTTTCTACAACTTTTGCTAGGTACCTCTCCAATGTCTGATTAAATCGTTCCACCATTCCATCAGATTGACGGTGATAAGAAGTCGTTCTAGTTTTATGAGTACCCATAACTCGGCAAGTTTCCTGGAATATTTGAGACTCAAAATTCCTTTCTTGATCGCTGTGAATCTCTAAAGGTACTCCAAAACGACAGAAGACTTCATGAACTAGTGTATCTGCAACTGTTGAAGCTTCTTGATTTGGAATGGCGAAAACTTCTGGCCACTTTGTGAAGTAATCCATCACAACCATTAAATACTTGTTACGGCTTTCACTCTCCGGAAACGGCCCCGCCACGTCAGTGGCTATTCTCTCCCAAGGTGCACCAACATTGTACAACTTCAATGCACCTCTACTACGAGTCTGAGGTCCCTTTACAGCCGCACAACTTGTACATTTGCGACACCAGTCCTCGACATCGTTTTGGCAGTGGACCCAATAAAACCGTTCTCGGATCTTCAGTAGGGTTCGTTTAACTCCCAGATGGCCTTCGGAACAATCATTATGGTACAGCTGTAGAACATCCGGTACTTTAGCTTTAGGGACAACCATTTGCAAATGACAGCTGTCTCCCCTAACATTTTCCCATTTACGGCACAGAACTCCATCCTGAAGCAGCAAGCTGTCCCACTGGACCCAATAGCTTTTAGTGGTCGAACTCATTGCTGAGACGTCGCTCCACTTAGGCTGGGAGCACTGGCCTTTATCCATTCCAGAATCGGCTTGATGTCCGGATCTTCCTGCTGTGCAAGTTGTAAGCTGTCCTTCCATTCGTTGCTGAGGTGGTCCGTCCTGAGCATCCTCACGGATACCTCTTCCTTACTCTCTTGCCTAGTACAATGTTTGCAATCTTCAGGACAAGGTCTTCTTGACAATGCATCTGCGTTGCCATGAGATTTCCCGCTCCGATGTCCGATCCCAAAGTCGTATTCCTGCAGTAGTTTAATCCACCTCGCAACTTGTCCTTCTGGATTTTTAAACTGCAATAGCCATTTTAGTGCAGCATGGTCAGTTCGTAAGTGAAATTTTCGTCCTAGAAGATATTTGCTAAAATGCTGCAACGACTTTACCACAGCTAGCAATTCGCGTCTTGTGACACAATAGTTCCTTTCCGGTTTTGACAACGACTTGCTGAAGTACGCTATCACGACCTCTTGGTCACCATTCCGTTGAGACAACACACCGCCAATTCCTATATCACTTGCGTCTGTGTCAACTATAAATTCTTTGCTTGCATCAGGGTATCCCAAAATAGGTGTTTTGCACAGACGGTCCTTGAGCTCCTGGAATACGATATTGCAACTTCCATCCCAGCAGAAATGTCGTTCTCCTCGGTTAGCTTGTGCAGAGGTTTGGCTATATCTGCAAAGTTCACAAATCGCCGGTAATAGGAGCACAAACCCAAAAATGCTCTAACCTGCGTCTTGTTTTTTGGAACCGGCCAATCCTTGACAGCGGCAATTTTTTGGATCTGTGCGGATACCTTCTTCCGATACTACAAACCCCAAAAAGTTAACTTGCCGTTGGAATAGTGAACATTTCTTCGGGCTCAACTTGAGGTTGGCACACTGAATCTTTATGAGCACGCGTTCCAGGTTTTGAAGGTGTTCATCAAACGTACGGCCTACGATGATGATGTCATCCAAGTAGACCAGACAGGCATCGCCAATTAGCCCGGTAAGTACAAGTTCGGCGGTAGTCAACACAAAACCGCATGCTGCCATCTTTCTTCTTCACCAGCACCACTGGTGAACACCATGGACTAGAGGAAGGTTCAATAACACCATTCTTCACCATTCCTTCAATCATGGTTTCCACTTCCTTTTCACGTGCTACCGGCAATCTTCTTGGCCGCTGACGGATAGGCAATTCTTCTCCTGTGTTTATTTTATGTTGAACTAAGCCAGTCTTTCCTATGTCAGCATCGTTTGATGAGAATACATCGGCGTACTTGAGTAACAACTTCTTCGCCTTGACCAATTCGTTCGGGGAGAGAACACTGCGACAGTCTTCCAAAAGTGTGGTCACTTCTCGTTTCTGCATCCTTGCTGGGGGTCCCACTCGATATACTTGGCACCGGCGTAACCAATCCACTTCCTCACAAGTACCAATCAGTGTGCCTTTTTATATAATCTGTTCCCCGTCGCAAAGATTCAGCACACGTACTCCTGAGATGTCAGTGGTCCTGACCAAGGTTCGAGCTACTTTCCATGGAAGGTCATTGTTTACCCTTTCCACAAGCACACAACGGTGAGCTTGCCCAGTGTTTCGAGGAGGACTAACCGGAACAATCGTTTCCGATCTCGGCGGAAGAGCAATCTTCTTAATGCTGTACACGTTCCCTGGTAACGCAACTTCCATGAAAAGTTCCTCCTGTCCACATTTCAAAACACCTTGCTTAACGTCGATCTCACAACAATTATTCCTCATAAAGTCTAGGCCTAGGATGCAGTCGTCCATTATATCAGCCACGATGACATTATGCAGGTAGATCATGTTGCCTAGCTTCAACTCCATCTCCTTCTCTCCACGGACGGGTATACGCTGACCGCTGGCTGTTACTAAATTAATGCGTTCTCGTTTGTATGCGGAGTCCCCAAGGAACTGACTTATAAGTTGGGAACTAACAACCGTACGAGAGGCTCCAGTGTCTATGGTCAGTTTACACGGCATTCCGTTGACCTCGCCCTTGATAATTAGACGGTTCCCATCATGGGTTTGTGAGATCGAGATCCTTGGGGCTCTTTTAACATCAGCCAGCACCCGCCCCGCAGTTCTGGCTTTTACTCGTTTCCCTGCTGCTGCTGGGCGGTGCTGTTGGCCGCACTACCCTCCTGAGATCGTTCAACTTCAATTTCTACAGTTCGCTTAGGGCAGCTGGATCGAAGATTGCCCCTTTCCCCACAGCCATAGCACCTTGGGCTGTATCCTTTGTTGCGGTCGCGAACTGTAGCTGCTGCAACCTCCCTGACGCGATGGGAACGATGATCCTGCCGCACGGCTTCCACTTCCAGTGCATGGGCCAAGGCGTCCTTAAGCGTCTCGTGGTGCCCGAGCCTCACAGCAGCTCTGACTTCCAGGTCGCGGATGCCGTCGATGAATGTCTGCACCAGGTTCCCTTCAATGAGCGCAGGTACAGACCGGTATACTTTTCGCACCAGCTTCTCCACCTCTAGAGCCCACTGCTGCAGGTTTTCGTCGATGCGCTGTGCGCGATCTTTAAGCTGCGCACGAATAACGTGTTCCAGGTGAGCGTCGCCATATCTCGCCTCCAATGCCTCAAGGAGTTGCTCATAAGTCACTTCCTCACCGAGAGCTTCCAGAACAGTTAAGGCCTGGTCGCGCAGGCCTAGTGTGAGAGTAGTCATGGCCTGACTTTTATTCCAGTCGTTCGCCTTCATAACAGCCTCGAACTGGATTTTGTAGGCTGACCAAGAAGAAGTCCCGTCGAACGGTGGCACTTTGAACCCACGTAGCGAAGGTGTAGTAGCTACTACGGGGGCTGTAGTTCCATCACCCAGTTTGAGGTCATCCAGCGTTTTCTTCACGTCAACCACCACGTAGTCAACCCTACTGTTCACTTGGTCGATTTGGGTTTTAGCTTCCTTGATTTGGGTTTCAGCTTCCGACAGGCGGTTGTCATGTTGAGCAACCCTATCTTTCACCTCCTTTATCTCTTTCCCAAAGGTAGCATGAAGGTCCTTAATGAGGAGCATCTGCTCTTCCGACCGACGGGCCTGCTCCTCCTGTCGGCGGGCCTGTTCCTCTTGTCCGCCCCGCAGCTGCTCCTCCAAACGACGAACCTGGTCTTCCTGTCGGCGGGCCTGTGACTCCTGTCCGCCCCGCAGCTGCACTTTCAACTGACGGACCTGCTCCTTCTGTCGGCGAGCCTGCTCCTTCAGCATCATTATCAGAGCACCTAAGTCAGGTGCTGCAGATGTAGGAGCTACCGAAGGGCCTGCAGCCGGTGGCTTGCCTTCCGACATCTGCGGCGTTGCACCACCAAATCTCCTCTGGTCCGTCTCCTGCTGGCGTTGACTTCGGGTACGGACACCCTCCGATTCCTCCTTTGGTAAAATCGGCATGATTTTATCCCACTTCTGACACCAATTGTTACGAGCTGGAGGTTCGTGACAATAAAAATTGCCGATAAAATTACCAAAATTAACACTTTAATTTACTTTACACAAATTAAAACTTAAAACACTAATAATTAAACACACTAATTCACTTTATTCCGCTCCGAAGCTTCGCTTGTCTCGCCAAATCCAATACTACTCCGATCGCATCTTGCAACGCCTATATATACAAATTAGCAATGAAGCATCCGGAATATTCAAGTAAATGCGCGCAAAGCGACGAGTGTTCGAGTGTAGATTTTCTAGAAACTTAGTTCTTCGGATGGCGCTGTCGGTTGAAAGATTTGTGATGTCATTTTCTGCAAAGCTCCCCTCGCTCTCGTTCCTGACACTAGTGTATGTATATATATAGAGGAAAATCCTCCCAAATATAAAAATAAATTTCTTTTACCAATAAATGTATAATGAATCATTTTAACATAATTGACGTATCACATAATATGTACATGTTATACTTGTTAATTCTTGTTTAAATATAATAAAAAGTTAATACTCGCAAATAATAAAATTTCTGTAATAGTCATATAACATTTTGGTATGATAGAAATATGCTCGAAGTTTGACAACTTTATGGACTTTAACGAGTAAATTTTTCGCAGGTCGAAAGTATAAATTGAATTAAAATGCATTCAGAAATTTTATCGGATGTTCAGCAATGAAAGTTATATTCGCTTGTAAATTAATTTATTAATACTACTTTTGCTAGTAATGGAAGTTTATCACATTATTCGATGCATATAAGAATTAAATTTAAAGATTTTGTCTAGATGGTTAATATTTCCCTATCAGAAATCCACTTAGGTTAATTATTAATTATTATTGTAGCAGCCATTTACCTAATACAATCAAGAGAATTGTGTCCATTTTAATTAAAAAATTGATTGATCCTGCAGGCCGTTACTGGAACTTCCCGCTAATTTCAAAATCAAAGCACTCCAAGTTTCACCTATTATAATGTTGAGCGTGTGTTAGTTACACTAATAAAATATTCCTTTTAAATTAACCGTCAATTTTAATTAACAGCGAAGTTCTAGGAGTTCATATAATAAATGTGGTGTCTATCCGTGACTGCGTGTGTGTCGTAGTACATTTGTTTTTTGCGCATCAGCTGACCGAGTGTCGTCTTTTGTTTTCTGAACAACCTACTTATATTGTACTTCTGCCACAACGAAAACTACGGACTTAAAATAAAAGATTATTATGTCGATAATACGTAGATCACCCCGAGGAAATAAAGTGCATCAAGTGTCGTCAAAGAGTGATATTTCAAATATTGAACCTGAAAATCTACTGAATTATGTAGGGAGGAGGCAGAAAGGACACAGAAATGAAGATCAAAGGAAAGGTATTGATGATTTCCTTAAAGATGAAATATTATTATCCATGCTCCCCAATTGGAAGAAGGATCAAGTTCTTATTTTGAGTAAATTTTGTTCAGATATTGTCGAACTTAAACAACAAAACACCAATGTTCAATCAACTAATATTGAAATGGAAAATGCGTTAACGTTCATATCCACACAGTATGAAGATATGAACAATAAAATTATCAATTTAGAACGTGAACGAAAGGAAAATTATAATTATATATTGAGTCTGGAAAATAGATTAGAAGACGTGCAAAAAAGGCTTAAGTTCACAGTCATCGAGTTCCGTAATTTACCTACTCCCGCACAAAACATAAAGCAAGAGATCTGGTTCAAAAGATTTGCGATGTTTTAAATGTTAATTTTCACCCATCCGAGATAAAAGATATCTACAGAATTAAAGCCAAAGCCGGCGTGTCTACTGTCATCACCGAATTAACTTCGGTACTGTCAAAAACAAGATATTAAGTGGAGCGAACGATTTTAATAAAATTAACATTAATAGTAAACTCTCCTCAAAATCTATTGGTCTTTCTAGTTCCACAATGCCGATATATATGTCTGAAAGTTTAACAAAGAAGGACCGAAAACTTTATATTTTAGCACGTGATACAGCTAAGATAATGAATTACCGTTATAGCTGGACTAACAAGGGCCGAATTTATTTGCGGAAAACTGAAGGTGGCGCTCGGATAGAAATAAAAAATGAAAATGATATTGCAAATTTAAAAAATATAATATGACTAGATACATTTGTAATATTATGCATTACTTATTTAATTACGATTTTTTGTAAATTGCTTGCATGTCTAACTAAGAGTGTCTATGGCTTTATATTTACAAAATTATTCCGTATATTTTTATATTGTATATTTGGGCTGCGTATTTAGCAGGGATGGGAGATATAACAAGGATATAGAACGACGAGTGAATGCGGGAAATAGAGTAAATGGGGCCTTGCACTCTATTGTGAAGAGTTAAAATGTGTCGAAAAAGGCACGTATGGCAATTCACAATGCTGTGTTGGTCCCTACTTTAACGTATGGTAGTGAAAGTTGGGTGTGGCAGAAGAAGCACGAGAGTAGAATAAACGCAGTAGAAATGCGGTCGTTAAGGAGTATGTTAGGGCTGAATCTGAACGACAGGGTAAGAAATTGTGTAATAAGAGAAGAGTGTGGTTTGCAAGATGATGTTGTGACCAGGATTAAGAAAGGAATGCTTCGGTGGTTTGGTCATGTGGAAAGAATGAATGAGGAAAGAGTGACAAAGAAAATTTATGGTGCAGAAGTGAATGGCAGAGTCAGAAAGGGACGTCCTAGGCGAAAATTTATCGACCAAATTGGCGATTTATTGAAAACGGGCCAAATTAGGAGTACCCTTAACCGACGAGCATGTATGCGTAGGTGTATGGATGTGAAGGAGGCAAGAGAGGTGTGTCAGGATCGTGCCAAATGGAAGTCTGTAATCTCTGCCTACCCCTCTGGGTGACAGGCGTGAGTGTTTATGTTATGTTTATGTTATATGTTATTCTGTATGCATTCTAAACTACCCACTGTTTACTTTTATAATATACTAGTGTATAAACTACTAACACATCAACACACAAAATATTTACAAACAAATAATATATACATGCTCGACTATTGTTATAAACTCACACAAAAAAACATGTAAATTCAACTCTCAAATCAAACGCTCTCACAAATTACATAATATTTGCTCTTTGCACACATTCATGGATATATTTAATACGCTAAATTATTCTTATTTTCGAATACAAATTAAAATCTTGTTTATGCTACCTATTTAAAAACATATCTAAAAGGCGCTACATTAAATGATCTATTAAATAATCTTGATAATACTTTCTTTAATGAAGCAATATTATGTAATCCCGAAAAATGTGCTGATTTGCTTACATCTTATCATAGTTGTCTCACTATTTTGTCTCAAAATATCCGTAGCATCAATGCTATCTTTTCGGGTCCTTTAACGTTGTTAGAAAGAATTAATACTTGCTGCGACATTATTGTTCTCTCTGAATGCTGGCTATCTTGTAGTCCTATAATTCTGATTCTCAATGGATAAAATCATTACAAAACTTCAAAAAACTACGACGGTGACGGTGTCGTTGTATTTATCAAGTCTCGTTTAGCTAGTATTAAAGTAAAAGAACCTATAACAATTGAATGTAACTGTCTGTGATTACTATAGGTGTAGATGTGGCTATTGTTGCTATATATAGACCACACGCTTTTGTTGATCCTTCAATATTCTTTTAGTCTTTGGATCTTGTCCTAACGGATCTTAAATCATACCGAACCATTATTCTTGTAGGAGACATTAATATAGATATTGCCAACGGGTTTCATTCTACAAATAATTTAGATTATCGTCATCTATTTGTTCATCATGGACTTCTTCCTTGTCACAACTTCCCAATTCATGGTTCTACCACTCTTGATCACGTTAATTTAAGAACTGATTTTTCCGCTAAGGTTCTAGTTCTGGAAACTACTGTAACAGACCACTTTTCCGTTATGTTTGCCCTCTCAAAAATTAAAATGAAATTATGTTATAGTAAATTTATAAAAAAAATAAATGAAGATAAGCTTATTCATGAATTGCGCTGTATTAACTTTAACTCTGTATACACGACGGATGACCCTAAGTTAGCTGTTAAATTCTTGGTCAAACCTACTATTTCAGCTATAGCCAACAATACCAAAACTTTATTTCTGTCTTGTAGACGTAGACCTATTAAGACTTGGATCACTCTGGCTTTGTTGAAATGCATGCGAAACATAGATAGATTATATAAAAAATCGAAAAAAATCCATCTAACCAGATTCTTAGAATTACTTATAAAAGATATCGCAACTTCTGTACCAACCTCCTGCGAAATGCAAAAAGTAATTATGAGAAGCTGGAATTTCAAAGAGCCGGCAAAAACTCCAAACAACTGTGGAAAGTCATTCAAACTGTTACACATGTATCTAAACAGCAATCAACGGCGTCTGATCTCCTAGACATCAACGAAATTAATACTCAAAAAACTGTTGAGGATATAAACACATATTTTTCAAATATAGGGAAATCACTGGCAGACAAATTAAAAAGAGGCTCCGCAATATTACCGGCATCCGTTACTTATTTCTTCAGAATTCTTAAAGAAGCACAAAAATACCTCCTCTATACCTTATATATATATATATATATATATATATATATATATATATATATATATATATATATATATATATATATATATATATATATAACCTCTTATATATATTTCTAATTTGAGTCTCCAGACAGGTAGTTCACCCTATGTTTAAATCCGGCGATCGAAATCGTATCGAAAACTACAGCCCTATATCAGTTTTGCCTACGATGTCGAAGATCCTCGAGAAAATAATTAATACAAGGCTTGTTAATTATTTAGAGACTAATAAACTGCTCTCTAAAAATCAATTTGGTTTTCGAAAAAAAATTTTGTACATCTGATGCTGTCCACAGCCTTATTGATTTTGTAGTCAGAAATCTAGACATACGTCAAAAATGTATTGCCTTGTTTCTTGACCTTACAAAGGCGTTTGAAACTGTTTCGATACCTATCCTAATTTCAAAACTTCAATCTTTAGGAGTAAGAGGAATTCAGTTATCTTTATTCCAAAGTTATTTAAGTAATAGAACTCAATGTGTTAGGATTGGCCCTTATAGTAGTCTGACCTGCAAATTACATACGGTGTACCGCAGGGAAGTATTCTCGGCCCAAGTTTGTTTTTAGTATACATAAATGACTTGTGTAACATCAATCTTTTAAATGGGATGATATTTTCCTACGCAAGTGACACTGTACTTGTGTTTCATTCTAATACTTGGACTGAAACCTATTCCCTTGCTCAAAAAGGGTTTGACGTTGTAAAGAAGTATCCCTCTTTTCTCGAAATCAATATGAGTGGAAAAAAATTATTCTCAAGTGGATCCTTAACAAACCTATGCAAAAACAGCACACACACAAACACACACACACTTTTCTAAGTTTTCTTAACCATAACCAATTATTTAAATATAGCTGCAGTATGGCTCTACCACGTTCAAAAATTATAACTAGTAGTATAAAAGTATATTATATATATATATATATATATATATATATATATATATATATATATATATATATATAATACTGTATGATGTACGCATCTAAAGCGTCTACGAATCAAACTAAGGATTATATTTAAGGTTTTAAAAACAAGGAGAGTTATCTTACATAAATTTTTAAATTTACTTACCACAATACTAGTAAAAGTCATTCCGTTGAGCTAATTTCATAATTGTTTTATTAACAGCAATATTTTTGAAATGCGAGAATAAATTGTGGTTTAATCATTTTTTTCTAAAATTTTCTATGAAATATAAATTAAGTTTTCACTATGTACTTCTACTTCGGTTTCAAAAAAAGATTTAATTAAAAACGAAATGAAATTAATTATTTAAATTGCAGGATAATTAGAAGGAATGATTACAACAGTACTTTTTGGGCACTGTGGTAAGCCGATTCAGCGGTTCCTGACCGCTATATAATGCTGTAATGATGATGATATTAATTATAATATCATCATCATCATTACAGCCCTACACAATTCCACTGCTGAACATAGGCCTCCCCCAAGTAATGCCACAGAGCCCGGTCCTTAGTCACCTGCATCCACCGACTTCCTGAATATCTTAGCAGGTCGTCACTCCATCTAATAGTGGGTCGCCCTACACTACGCCTACCGGTACGAGGCTGCCACTCAAGAACATTTTTCCCCATCGGTTATCGGTTCTTCGAGCTATATGGCCGGCCCATTGCCACTTCAGCTTATTAGTAAGCCGTTGGGCTATATCAGTCACTCTGGTTCGACTGCGGATATCCCCATTTCTGAGTTTATCACGCTGAGAAACCCCGAGAATAGCCATATCATTAATAACAGTTTTGCTAATCAATGTGGTTTTCAAAAGCGCTATTAATTCCTAATTCTCAGGTTTATTTTTTAATGAACCTATTATAGAACAGAAGTAGAAAAAAGGCAGGGAATATGTGTAACTTTCATGATAAATGTATTTTTATGAAAGCAAACACAATGTCTACACCTATTTAGGGGCCACTGGAACGGTCATCAAGTCAGAAAGTTCTTTCTTAAAGTGATGAAGCAATCATCCTATGGCAGCCCACTGCCAGAGACTTGGGCCTCTCCCAAGGCATGCCTTTTAACCCGATTTTTACTTTAAAAATGTTCACTTGTAAAACTGCCTGACCGACAGTGGTGACATTCAATCTTCTTCTACTTCGTCTATTTTTTTAAATAACGATATATTAAATTTTATCTAAGTTTTAATTTTATCTAAATATTATTTTACAATATTTTCTTGTATTATAAATAGTTTTGTCAGCGTATGCGGATAAATCAGAAGAAGAAAATTTTTCATACGCTGTGTGGACGAGATAAACGTTGAGCGTGCGTATTACGAATTTTTTTTTATTTTGTATAAGTCAGTGCTTGACCACTATCCCACCTGGTGGTAAGTGGTGATGCAGTATTAGATGGTAAATCGCACTGTCTTAGCGTAAGAAATACCTATTCACTCTTGCCTTGAAGACATCTAGATTGTATTCGGGCGGAAAGATAGACGCCGGCAAATTACTCCAATCCTTTGCTATATGCATTAAAAATGTCGAAGTAAACCGTTTGATCCTAATGCGTGAAATATCGACAACATAGGGGTGAATACCTGCCGACCGCCTGGTTGTACGGTGGCGGAAAGAAAAGGGAGGAATTAAAGCGTGCAATTCCTACGCACAGTCTCCGAAATGCATCCTACAAAATACCGAGAGGCTGGCTACCCTGCACCCTTGCTCGAGACTGACAAATTTGGTTTCAAAGTCATCAATGAGCCTATCAGCACGACTCTAGCACGTCTGAGTCCAACGCTGCCAGGTGACATTATGCAGGACCATCCTATATGTGACAGGAGTACTCCATGCACCACAGAACTTGCGCTTTATATTAGGTAAGGAGCTGTCCCGGCGTGAAGTACTGCCACACCCTTGCATGTACATCAAGTTTCCTTGAGGCTGCTTTGGCTTTGGACTGCCCATAGTTGAGGTTCGGAGAAAATTCAACCCCTGTCTCAAGGTCAGTGTACTCCAAAGATACACTCCGGAAAGTAGGAGCCAGGGTTAGCGGGCTCCTTTTAGCGGTGTAAAGGCACGATTGTGTTTTCGAGGCGTTGAATCTCACGAGATTGGCATCGCCCAATTCGGAGACTGCTTGAAGTGTGAGATTCACACGCTCAATCATAACCTCCCTTTCTCGATTTGATCCCGTCTGGCCCGAGCGCTTGGTTGGTATCTCTCCACAATTGTACCATCGTCTGCATACCCATAGATACAGGACATAAGCAGATCATTAATATGCAGAAGGAAGAGAGTTGCGGAGAGAACGCACCCTTGAGGAACACCGGCGTCAGTCACCACAGGATCGGAAGAGCAGCCATCGACGACGACCCGTAGAGACCGTTCACTCAGGAAATTCTTTATACATTCAATCAGACCAGGGGATAAGCCGTACAGAAGCTTACCCAAAAGGCTAACGTGTCAAACTCTATCAAACACCTTCGAGATATCAAGGAAACAGCAAGTGCTTCCCCACTGTTATCGAGTGCCTTGCCCCATACGTGTGTGGCATACGCTAGAAGGTCCCAACGCTGACCGATTTCGACGAAACTCGTATGACCGGTCACTAAGGATAAGGAGGTCCTAAAGGAGGTAATTTAAGTTGACGTAATATTTTTGTTCCATATATCTTTAACGTGTAGTGGCGATGTAATAATACCCACTACTTCATATCTTCCCGCACGTATCGTAAGAGGTGACAGAAGGAAAGAAATCAGGGGATGGGCAGCAGCATCTTCCTAATAACGACTAAAATTATGCGGTTGCCAAACTATTTGTTAAGCGTGGCAATACTGGCAAATATACCTCCGATGATGCAATCTATGGAGGAAACATATGTTCAGCAGTGGAATTTAATAGGCTGTAACGGTAATATCTTTATTATTTGCCAATCGATTTATATTTGCACACACTTACCAACCGAAAATTCAAATTAGTTTATCAGAAAAAAACTGATAAGTAATAAAACTTACTTTATTATAAAATTAAATTGAATGAAATTAAATTGAATAAAAAATGTACAAATATCATGACGATAATTATCATCATCATCATCATAACAGATCATTAAAGAATGCCACAGTGACGATTACTTCAGAGCCCAAAATACATGTATGAGCGTTTTCTACAAAAACATTCTAATATCTTTTTTTCTTAGACGATACCTACTATGAATTTATTTTTTGAAGCTTGACATTACTATTATAATTTTAAATGTATGCCTACAAAAATGTAGTTAAAATATGAAAAATTCACGTTTCTGTTTTTTCTTCATGTGCGCCGTTTTATAAATTCAGCTTGCTGGATTTGAGTGCCTTTTGGCATTTATTTTTGAGAATTACTTCCTGAATTATGAACGGAGCCATGTACGCTCCGGAACGTTAACACAAAAGCGTACAAAGTATACAACTTGAGTCTTATATAGTTAGAATAACATTTTTTGCATTCACATATTTCGACAAATATCTCATATAAATTATTTTAATAAATTTTATGAATAATAAAAACAAATTTAGTTACCGATAGCGCATATCAGGTGTCTACTACCGAACATAGATTTCACCCATATATTGCCTCATATTTTTCATAGCTGCCATGCTTGGCAGGTGGATTGGCAAACACAGTTTTCGTAGTTGTTCTTATGCAGAAAATATACATATATAATATAAAGGCGTATTCGATTAATGCGATTTTGTACTAATAAGTTTTAAATATTATCTAGAATATCCAAACACTTCCCTATTCAGGTGGTTTCTGGCATAGAAGGAAGTGTATTTTTGGGAGTTGATAAAAAGTTATAGCATTAATTATTACATCTGTATTATCTCTCTTCTCTTTCATTTATGTCTATCTCTACTCTTACATATTTTCTACTTTTATTAACTTTATACACTAATTGACCATCAAATTAGTGTAAAAATTCATTCGTGCATGCTTCCTTAATTCCTAAATTATTTAAACAGACTTTACTTTATTCATTATGAAATTATTAAAACTTCAACTTATTTAATCCCAGAAGGATCATATTTTATTTAAATTTTTGGTTATCAACTTTCATTCTAAGGCTATAATGATAAAATATACATATACATATTATAATTTTATAAATATACGTAATTGCACTCAATATTCAATAAAGTGCTTTCGAAAAACATTCAGGCACTAATAGCAATTATGATAGAAAATATCTCGCTTTTCACGTAAAAATTATTCTCAACCACATACTAGTAATTGTCCAAATTAACCTAAATAGGACGTATTTGCATATTTCGAGTACAAATTCAATCTATGTTTTTCAGCATTTGATTAATTTGGTTTTATAAAATTAGGCCTCGAATTTTATATTCAATCTCCTTAATTATAATTAAATTACTGAATAAAGTCGTTTTAATATATAGATTAACTTTTTAGCCAAAAGGAAGGATAACTTTCGATTTCATTCATTAATTCCACATCATGTCACCACGTAGCCATTTTGTTGATAAGGGGCTTAAAGGGACTACAACAGACAAGTGACTTCGAATGATGCACGCACAAATTTACTCAACAAACGTGAACGCCATCTAACGACAGTGAGGTTTAAAATAACGGATTAGCAAGGTTACGGCCGAGTGTTTTAATAAATAGAGTGCAGGTAAGATAAAGTTCTAATAAACAAATGGATGTGATAATGAAATTATTTTTAACTAGCTGGTGCCCGCGACTGCTTCTACGCAGGATTAGTATTTTAAGTAGCTTATAATACTAATCCTGCGTAGAAGTAGCGTGGCGTAGAAAAGAACTAACATTATGACATTAAAATTATCACATAAATAATTTTTGGGTCTAGTAGACCCCACCTCATCCGCTGTGCGTCGGACCGCTCGTACCGTCCCCGAACCGGCACCGTGCCATATGCGTAACTCTAGCGGTTTTGGCAGTGCACGCCGGAATAGCTCGCAGTTAGTAGATTTTTTCCTACTTGACACTTATTTTCATATTTTAGAATATTCACAAAATATCTTTATAAATTGTATCCTATGTATTATTCTGATGTATAATCTATATTACTGTAGTTTCAATAAAATCTATTTAGTAGTTTTTACGTGAAATAGTAACAAACTTCCATCCATCCATCCACGATTACAAACTTTTGCATTTATAATATCCTACTAATATTATACTGTATTAACCTATACTGTATTAAACTGTACTATATTTAGGTTCTGTAGTATATTTCATTGTATTTGTAAGTATATGTAAGTATTACTTATCCTATAATCAAATAAACAAAAATAAAATAATTGTAATACAACTGAAATTAAAATAAAAAGTAATCTATATTTCTACTAAAATTATACTGACTACAAATAATTATTATGCCTACCTACTGTACTAATCAATAAATCTCTTCGATAATCAAATTAACTGTAAGAAAGGACGCAAACTGTACATAACCGTCAACGACGTCTGCCCTCCGTGTCTGCCCGCGTTCGGGTTACGCACTCGGCAATCGCGCGTCTTTGCTTGGACCGCCCCTCCACCCCCGTTTTGCGCTGGTGCTCCATTCACGTCAATCTTATCGTGATAACTTTTAAACTATATTAACGTGTTACTTGTGAACTCATAACAAATATTAATGTACTTATATTTGAAGAATAGTTATAATTCGCAAACTTCTGGGTACGGATAGTCTTGTGTTTGTTTCTTACAGTTAGGTAAACTTAATATATTTTACATGGGCTATTTTAGACAACAAAACGTAAAGGGCAGTAAAGCCCCGGATATTTAAGGCAACCGAATGAACTATGTTAGGTAAGCGCTTCTTGAAACAAATACGATCTTAGTGTGTATGTAAAAGCAAAAACTAATTTTACAAGCACTGGAATAGATAATAAAAATCACACACATTTGTCGCAATTAGTAGTGAACAGAAAAAAGCGTAGGCTTGGGTATTTTCTCTCGTATTTTCTCTCCTTTCCTCTTGTTTTATAGAATGTTTACAAAGAGAACGCCTTTGAAATGTATTCAAGACACTTGAATCTGTAAGAAACACCTTAGGAAAAATATTTTTATTTTTCGTAAGAATATTATACATTTCGAAAGATGTAAAGATTAAAATCTTGTAAAATATATTCTGGTAGAAAAATCCACAAGAAGAATGGGCAGGGCGTCTCGAAGCAGTATGAACTGCACAGTTAAAGAGAAAGAAAAGAAACCACAGTTATGTTGTGGAATAGACTTTTTTGAACTGATTACATTTTGGCGGCGCTGTCGTCGCGCCGCAAGCGAAAACTCACCGAATCATAAACAGCATATATAGAACATCTCCGAAGTATCACCAGGAGTGCTGGCCGCTCCCCGGGCAGAACACCTTGCCCGGCGGGAGATCTCCCCTTTTCCTTCCACGGCCACAGTGCTGACCCCGACGTGATCTGAACACGCAACCAACAACCTTCGGAAACTACAACTTTCAAGCCTTCGTCATTATCCTCAAGAACCCCTACCATTCACTACTGAGAATCGTCTTCTGCAGTCTTCAGTTCCTGCAAGAAAATCCAACTTGTCTTCTTCTCGACTCACCGCAGATTTATAATTCAGACTTCTGGCACTTGCTCCGGCACATCGTTCTCACCGGCATCACTTGCCAGTGCGTAGTACGACATGCATTACACATCGGCATATCATTCGCACCGGTGTCACTTGCCCTTACGCACACAGCATGCATTCCCCACCGGCATTAAAAGGACACACCGGCAATCGGACTGCACTATCGACCCCCAGTCTGAGCAGAGGGGTGATTGCAAAAACTCTAGTACTGCGCTCATAAATCTGAATTTGGCATGCGTGATGCAAACCAACGGGAAATATGCATTTCCAGCAACAACAAAATTTTTTTTGGTCTATGAATAAAATTTATTATGTTATCATCATTATCCTCATCACGTCACAAATTTAGTTGTGACGTGATGACGATAATGATGTGATAATGATATTGTATAATAATGTGAGAAATTGTGTGATTAGAGAAAAGTGTGGTTTGCAAGATGTTGTGACCAGAATTAAGGTAGAAGACTTCGGTGGATTGGACGTGTAGAACTAATAAATTAAGAAACAGTAACAAAGCAAATTTACGCCGCAAAAGTTACTGACATAGCTTGTCGATCCAATTCAAAATATGGTGAGAAATTTTTTCAACTCAGGAGTAAGTCTGGGGTACAACCCTCTTACCTATTTCTGCCGCCAAATAGCAGCGCTTGTATCGCTGTGTTTCCCATTTAGCTTCACTCCACTATTTTTATTTTCATGAAAAAGTGAACATCGCTTTGTACTTATAAAACAATCTTGCTCTAGCAAACACCTGAGTCGAGGTTAAGCATTTTTTTCAATTATCAATACATTTTGCTGCTTAATGTCGTGCAGTGGATTAAGTACTTAATTCTAAAAGAGAAGTAATGGAAAATCTCTCGCTGAGCATCGACGGCCAAGCTACTTTCCTCCTCCAGAGCTTTGGTTCTCAGACATGCAGAATTATGCTCAACACAACCGCTTGGGGCAAGCTGAGCAACAAGACTAAAGTGACCACGGCCATGCTATCCCCGAATTTCTGCAACATCAGAGGACTTCACTCGCAACTAAACGTGATCCGATATCATCTGAAGACGGCGAAGCTGGCCTTGCCCTTTCTAACCGAGATGCAGATCTCCTCTCCGACTGATATAGCCCACTACCCGGGGATACAAATTGGAGAACTTCTTTGTGCCTCGAGCTGGAATGTGCATATACGTCAGGACATCTGTGCTCGACGCCTCGGCAGTCTTGAAGATTTGAACCTGTACATCTTTTGCATATGCGTAGACACCAACGACCATCTTTGCATCATCGAGTGCCTCAATAGGTCTCATATTGGAAATGCCGTACCGACTGATCAATCACATCCAAACGGCTACAGATTCATTGCTACAGCAGATCCTATCCGCAGATATCGTGATTCTTGGCTTTTAATGTCCATCACGCTAAATGGCTCGGTTCACGTGTGATCGACCACGTGGGGAGATTTTTTTAATTATTTTAAGCTAGCACTTAACTACAATTCTACCTGATAGTAGGTGTTGATAAAATCTAAGACGATTAAGCGCAATGACTTAAAAATCCAATTAACTCTCGCTTTGAAAACATCCACAGTGTAATCGGATGGAAAGACGAGATGAGATGAGATGGAAAATGCTGGCAAATTATTCCACTCCTTTGCTGTACGCATAATGAAAGAAGTAGCAAACCGTTCAAATGAAAGGTAAGTCAACAATGAAAGGGTGCAGACTCCGATTGTCTGGCTATCTGATGGAGGAAGGGAGTGTGAGGAATTAAATGATGCAATTCCTGCGCGCACTCTCCGAAATGCATCCTGTAGAGTACCGAAATGCTGGCTAATTTGCGCCTGTGTTCGAGACTGGTAAGATTGCCTCTAATCGAATTCGGGTCACCAGTAATCCTCTTAGCATGCCTTTCCATTGAATCCAAAGCTGCTAGGTGGAATTTTGCAGCACCAGCTCATATATGGCAGCAATACTCTTGTAGGTGTGCTGCGCACACACATGTAAACTTCGCAATGTTGTATTGTAACTATATTATGTAGTGAATAAGATTTTTCAACCAGTCACTAGTTTGCCCGCCAACTGTATGGCACGTTCCGCTATAATAAATATATTAATAAAAGATTTCATCTTTCATTATGGTCACCAATAGGCACCCATATGGAGTCAGCTCCTAAACTGGTGACCCCGACGTGATCAAGATGACCGAAGTGGTCTATGTGATGTTAATGCAGTAGTGGGCAATATTCGCGTGGTTGTGATCGGTGGACAATAGATATAGTAACATGAGTGCGCCGTTTCCGCCTACGTCACAGAACGTGCCGCCTGTTAACGTGCCACCCGTTCAAGACATCCAGCCACCTGCGCAACCGCCCATTATGGCGCCAGGTGTAGATGCAGTGTCCCTACAGTCTCGCCTCGCAGACTTTTGGACGGACCAGCCACGCGTATGGTTCGTACGCACGGAAGCCATCCTCGCACCTCAGAGGTTGAGTGATGAGGCGAAGTTTGACCTGGTCGTGTCTAAGCTAAGTAAGGAGGTTATCGCGCAAGTGACGGACATATTACTCAACCCGCCTCCTACCTACAAGTACGACGCACTCAAAGCTCGGCTACTCCACATCTATGAGGAGTCAATGTCGAGGCAGATCGAGAAGCTTATGAGCGAGCTAGAGCTGGGCGACCAGAAACCATCTCAGCTGCTTCGGCGGATGCGTGAGCTCGCTACTGACAAGGTTCCTGATGAAACCCTTCGCGTCTTGTGGCAGGGTCGTCTTCCGACACAAGTCCGAGCCGTGCTAACTGTGTCCGACTCCAAGGACCTGGACAACCTAGCAGCAGTTGCAGATAACGTCATGGAGGCTGTGCGGCCTTCCTATGCCGCCACCGCTACTTACACCGTGCCAGCGCCAGCATCTACTACCGCCTATGACTTGGCCCTGTTGAGAGCTGAGGTGGCTAAAATAAAGGCTACCGTGGACCGGATCGATCAGCAGAGGTCGCGGTCCCGCGCCCCTGATCGCAACCGGCGTCGTTCACAGTCCAGGCGCCGTAGCAGTCCCTGCCGTCCCCGGAAGGAGAACTACTTATGCTTTTACCATTACAGGTTCCGAGAAAAGGTCAACAGGTGTACGAAGCCTTGCGCGTGGAAAACAACACAGCCGGAAAACTGAGCAGCGAGGTACAGTCCGAGGGTCTTCAGGTCTGTACCGTTTTTCCATTCAATCGTTTGTGTGTGTCAGACAGTAACTCCGGACTTAGATTTTTAGTTGACACCGGTGCCAATGTGTCTGTTTTACCAGCCGTGAGAAAAGATCGTCTAAATCAGTGTAGTGAATATAAATTATACGCAGCTAACGGCAATGAAATCGCAACTTACGGTACCAAGACAATAGTGTTAAACTTAAACTTACGCCGACCTTATCGTTGGGAATTCGTTGTAGCAGATGTCAAACAACCAATTTTGGGCGCCGATTTTTTAGCGTACCACAAACTATTAGTTGATTTAAACGCGCGTAAATTAATAGATAAAACTACAGAATTGAATGTTTCGGCATCTGTTGTCAATGTATCTCAACCTAGTGTTAAAACTATTGATGTAAATCATCCATATCAGGATTTATTGTTAAAGTATCCGGACATCACTAAACCAGCGTCATTCCGAGAAACTGCGAAACACGATGTCGTCCACTATATCGAGACCTCTGGCCCGCCCGTGCACGCGAAAGCGCGCCCGTTGCCACCTGACAGGTATAAAAAAGTTAAAGAAGAATTTCGCATCATGCAAGAACTGGGCATCTGTCGTCCTTCAAAGAGCGCGTGGGCTAGTCCGCTCCATGTAGTTCCTAAAAAGAATGGAGATATAAGACCTTGTGGGGACTATCGCCAGCTGAATGCGATAACAAAGCCCGACAGATACCCGATTCCTCGCTTGAACGATTTTACTTTTATTCTTCCGGATAAAAAGATATTTTCAAAATTAGACATCAATAGAAGTTATCATTTTATACCTGTCGCACCAGGTGACGTGGAGAAAACCGCTATCATAACACCATTCGGACTTTTCGATTCCTCGAATGACCTTCGGTTTGCGCGGAGCAGCACAAACCTTCCAGCGCTTTATGAACTCCATTTTACAAGGTCTTGATTTTGTTTTTTGTTATTTAGACGACTTACTTATAGCTAGTGACAACGAAGTTCAACACAGGCAACATTTAGAAATTATTTTTAAAAGGCTTAATAAATATGGAATTTCAATTAATTTGGCAAAATGTCGTTTCGGACAAACTAAACTAGAATTTTTAGGACACGAGATTAGTACCGACGGCGTCAGGCCGTTGCAAGATAAGGTTCAGGCAATTGTGGAATTTTCGAAGCCGAAAACTGTCGCAGAACTAAGACGTTTTCTCGGTATGGTCAATTTTTATCGAGCTCATCTTCCCAACGCAACTTTATATCTAACAGAATTAAATAAATATCTTAAAAGCTCAAAGAAAAATGATAAGACTCCCATCGTCTGGACGGATAGTGCGAACGAAGCATTTACGCAATGTAAGGCAGGTCTCACACAGGCCGCTACATTGACGTACCCTAGAGTGGGTTCCGCACTCGCTTTAATGACTGATGCATCTAATACATGCGTGGGAGCAGTCTTGCAACAAAAGGAAGGAGATAGCTGGAAACCATTGGGCTATTTCTCAAAAAAATTGACCACCACCCAACAGCGATATAGCACATACGATCGCGAGTTGCTCGCTATATACTTAGCTATAAAACATTTTCGGAAATTATTTGAAGGGCAAGAAATAACCGTGTATACGGACCATAAACCTTTAACTTTTGCATTTCAAAAGGTAGGACGCGATGAAAGCGAAACGCCTCGGAGAACGAGACATTTAGCTTTCATAAGTGAGTTCACTACAAATATAAGACATATAACCGGTACGAATAACATCGTAGCTGACACCTTATCGCGCATCGAAGCCGTGACTATGCCAACTGCGTTGAATTTGGATGACATTGCAAATGAGCAGCGTAGCGACAGTTATATCATGAATGTTATGTCTGGTTTAAATACCGATAATATTTTGTTAAAGGAACTAGTTATACCTATGTTAAATAAGTCTATTTTTTGTGAGATGTCTACTGATACAGCTCGTCCGTACCTACCGGAAAAGTTTCGACGCCTAGCTTTTGATAGTTTACATAATTTGAGCCATCCTGGAATTCGTTCTACGCGAAAGATGTTAGCCAAAAAGTATTTCTGGCCTAGTATGAATCGTGATGTTTCTTTGTGGGCAAAAACGTGCATACAATGTCAACGTTCTAAAGTTAACAGACATACGGTATCGAATCTGACTAAGTTTCCGGAAGTAGAGCGTTTTGAGCATGTGCACGTCGATATCGTTGGCCCTCTTGAGATCTCACCAGATGGTTATAGATACTTACTCACGATAATTGATAGGAGGACCAGGTGGCCTGAAGCTTTTCCGTTACGAGACATTACGGCAGAAACTGTTGCCAAACATTTATATGAAGGTTGGATTTGTCGTTACGGTTGCCCGATAAAGTTAACTAGCGACCAAGGTCGCCAGTTTGAGAGTAGTCTTTTTAACCAGCTGTTAAAAATGTTGGGGGTTAATAGAATTCGAACTACTCCTTATCATCCGCAAAGCAATGGCGCAGTTGAACGTTGGCATCGTTCTTTAAAAACAGCACTTTCAGCTCGCCTGTCACATGGGTCCTGGGTGGAAGAGCTACCCACAGTATTACTTGGGCTTCGCGCGGCCGCCCGCAGTGACTCAGGGGTTAGCGCCGCCGAGTTAACGTTCGGACGAAACTTACGTCTACCGGGAGACTTTTATGACGGCTCTTCGAACAACCGTAACGTCAATGATTATTGTTTAGTGGATAAGATTAGAGATACTATTCGTAGTTATAAGCCTACATCCGACGATTCACGTAACTGTCATAGTTTTTTTGTGCACAAGGACTTACGTAACTGTGAATATGTCTTTGTTAGGGACGATTCAATACGTAAACCTTTGAAACCACCCTACGACGGTCCATACCGCGTGATAAAAAAGGGGCTCAAAAGTTTACCTAATTCAATTACCCGATAGACAGGTACATATTTCTATCGACAGATTAAAGCCTGCATATGTATTAAAGGAATGTGATGGTAACGAAGCAACGCCACGCCAAAGTAACGCTGACAACGCAGCGGATGTGGCACCTGCGCATGTACGGTTTCCGTTACCACCGTCCACACCGCTGACGTCGTTGTTACCCGGCCCGAGCAACCCGATAACCGTGAAAACAACGCGAAGTGGTCGGATTGTTAAGTTACCTTCACGATTTATAAGCTAGTGTTAATATAAAATATATATTATACAATTACATGTCTAAATGATAATCAGGTTTAGTTACTATGGATGTGAAAGTATTATTTGCATTGTCAAGTGCATAATATTTTCATTCAGGATATTCAAGTTACATTATTTAAGTTGAATGTAATTGTAGAGGTATCGTGTTCAGTATTTTGCGTATACTGCACTTTCATATAGGTTCCAGGTAGCTAGTTTAGTTATAATGTATTTAATATAATTTCATTCGAAATACTTCCTTTGCGATAGCATTAGCGCGATAAGTTTTACGATTTTTACTATGGGTAATTTTCAAGAAAAACCAGTTATTGTTTCTCAGGCTCAAAATACTGTAGAGAATAAAGTGGATAATTTTCAAACATGGTTATATGTGATAGCCAGTTTTATGGGGGCGATAATCCTGTACACTATTTGGGTAAAGTTTAATAAGAAGTTCAAAAGCTGGCTTCGTCATCAGGTGTTAATGACAGGCGTTCCGATATCGGGCCAGAATATGGGTCACATGATAGGTGCTTCTAGCACCAGTCTGCAGCATGTGCCCGCGCCCGCCGCGGCCGCCACCCCTTTCGCGGGGGTCTCCGTACAGCCCTGCGCACAAGCGCATTAGCAAGTTTTTGTTGTTAGTTTTAAGTTTATATTCATTGTATAGTTTTAAGTTTTTTGTATTCATTTTTTGTAAAGGGGGAAGTATTGTAGGTGTGCTGCGCACACACATGTAAACTTCGCAATGTTGTATTGTAACTATATTATGTAGTGAATAAGATTTTTCAACCAGTCACTAGTTTGCCCGCCAACTGTATGGCACGTTCCGCTATAATAAATATATTAATAAAAGATTTCATCTTTCATTATGGTCACCAATAGGCACCCATATGGAGTCAGCTCCTAAACTCTGAAATACTGAAATGGCAGTGGGCTGGCCATCTAGCTCGAAGAACCGACAACCGTTGTGGAAAAAAGGTTCTTGAGTGGCAGCATCGTACTGGTAGGCAAAGTGTAGGGCGACCCTCCACTAGATAGAGATCGAAAACGTGCTTTGTGGCATACCTTGGGGGAGGCCTATGCTCAGCAGTGGATTTGTGAAAGGCTGTAATGATGATGATGATGATGAACTTTTTACTAAAGTTTAATTTAATAATTGTAATTAAAACATTAAAAATGTATAATTGCTTAATAAGATATTTAGACTTTTATTAGAGAAACCTTGTATTTTTTCTAGGACTTTGTTGAAATATGCTCCAAGAATGAACAACTAACTCTGTGGAGTCGAGAAACTGGTATCACTAGCTTGTGTTTGTTCTAAGTCTATATCACTACAGAGTTTTTACAGAGTTTATATAACTTTTTTACTAAAACTTTCTTTGTTTTTGTGAACATATATTAAATTTCCGTAAATATACCAGAGGCCAAAGTTAATATATTTATTTCTTTACATTTTTCTCTAAGAGGCTTCTTCGGTTTTATTTTGTAAATAGGTCTTACGGTTCTCTTCTAAAAAACAAAAGTAGTTTCTAAATCAGCCGCATTTCCCTATAGTAATATAAATATTATGCTATGGAAATAACTGAAATAAGCTAGATTAGCTTATTTACATTACTATTAAAATAAGCTAGATTAGCTTATTTCAGCTTTCTCGAGAGCAGTGAGGTCTCTAATTTTTACAGCATAAGCTGCAGTCTGCTTGCTAGCTTTGATATATAGGGGCCTCACTCAATGATGCCAAGAAAAACAGCGGCTCAGTTCTTCCTCACTTGATAATACATTGGTGTTCAGATTTTTAACATTTGTTGTTGTAAATTTAAAACAGTTTTATTGAAAACATCAATGTTCAATTTATTCATATTTCATGAAAATAGCCGAACAAAACTCTGCTATTATCTGATATTTTTTGATAAACAGATAACCTATTTATGGATATAATAAGATTTTTGCACCTAAAATAATAAGCCTTAAATAACTGAACGACTCTCGTGTGTTTTCCATTCGTAACATTTGATGACATCTTCGTAGGTTAGCAAAACATTGTCTTGAATATTTTCTACACTTCCGAATATATGTCGTTTTGTACAAATATGGTCGACGTTAGATATCTGTGAAACTCCAAGACACTCGATCCGCCCGCGCAGCTGGTTAAAAGGACACATTCGCCCGGACCTGGCTTACGAATTATGTAGTTACACTGGTCGAAGGGACGCACTCGTCCAGTCCAGTCAGGTTGTTCGAACAGAATAAAATAACAGTATTGTCCGAGTCAGATCCAAGTGATAGGTCGTAGGGTTATACTAATTTTTAGATTTATATTGTGATGGCTTGAGAGAAATGTACCATCCAGTGCATGCGTGGTAGTAAGGACGCATGCTTTTGATTATTGTATAATTGAGTATCTTAGTATATCTACAAGAGAGTACGTGAAGCGTATATCTACTATCGATGCTTATAGTTGTACAAAGCTGTACAAAGAGCTGGCTCTTTCCACTAAGCACATACACGTTTTTTACGCGGTAGAACCACCCTGCAACTTTATTAAACTTGTAGCACGAATGGGTCTTCTTGACTTGGGAAGAACCACGCTCTCATAGAATATCATCATAAAATAGCAATGGTGAATGTAGAAATTCGGCAACCCTAGTCCTCAGGGGTGACAATGCATCTACGTTTTGATTCTTAATCGAAGATACATGTAGATGTCTATGGGCCACTGCATCCACTTACCATCAGATGGACTGTTTGCATTTGTCACCCTTCTTCTATAAAATAATATGAGATCACGATTGTTCGAAGGGCGCTGCTGGTCATTGAGTTAGGTGTCGTCATATGAAATGACAGGTAGAGAGCTAGTTGTCTGATCCACGTCGCCATATGAGATGATAGGTGGCTTGTCAAAAGGACGCCTTAGCTAGTGTTAGTTTGGATGAGATCAAAAGTAATCGCCCTGCATATCTGTGTGTAAATATCCTATGTATTTTACCTATTAATGTCAAGGATAGACGAGCGGAAGAAGTGGTGATTAATAGTGATTGTTATAGGAAATCAAAAAAATGACAAGCCCGAGGAAGGTCATCAGGACTGGCCGTGTCGGCATTTTTTTAAAAAAATACTAGTTGGATCGGAGAGAGGTTTTGCTCTCGCGAAGCGTCGTAACTGTGGTAACGTGGCAACCGTTCTTGTGCGACGAATTATATATATATATATATATATATATATATATATATATATATATATATATATATATATATATATATATATTCCAATCTAAGTAAGTATAAGTTAAGTAAGGATAAAAATTATCACAAACGATGAAGGGCTGGTTATGGTACACCATGAAACCTGACTTCATAATAGTGAAAAATCAAGTTCAAGACAACTTTTATATATTTTTAGTTATGTAAATGGTTATTCGTTTATCACTTCTTGTTTTTTTTTTTTAAATTATTGTTATTATATACAAATAAGTTGGATTTATATAATAAATTATATTACTGTAGTTTTAAAAAACTTTAAAAACCTTTGTCAAAATGTTTGATTGAATGTACTGCGGGATAAACAATCAATGCTATATTCGAAAACTCTAATTCGGAGACTGAAACAGTAGGTGGGCAGAAGTATCTTCCTGATAACAGTCTCCCAGCGTGGTAACTTATAACTTAAAACAGAACGAACCTTAAGTAGGGACTGAATAAATGAACCGACTTGGTATTACATGGTTCTCACAAATATTTACGTAGAAGTTTTTTTTAAAGTTGCGATTTTTTTAAAGTTGTGTTTTTGATGGCATCTCATGTATTTCTGTAGATAGTTTTTTTTATACAAGAAGGAGGGGGGGGGGAAAACGAGCATGTGGCTCACCTGATGTTAAGTGACTACCGCCGCCCATGATCAACCGCACCACCAGGAGAATTGCGGGTGCGTTGCCGGCCCTTTAGAATGGAGTAAGCTCTTTTCTTGAAGGTCCCCAGGTCGTATCGGTCCGGAAAAATCGCCGGTCCTACTTTCGTTAACAAAGTCCTACTTTGTTTCTTTCCGGTACCTTTTAATACCAGCAACGTACCTATCTACACCTATTATTCCATTATATTATACATAATATACAGGTACACTGATTCAATCACTGCAAATGTAACATTGTAATCCTATATATTTATGTAGAGAAACTCGTTGTGGTTTAGTAAAAGCTTAACACAAAGTTGCAAAATAAGATAAAGCTCCGATATAACTATTATAAACATAAATCATCAATCAATACATATAAATATTTTACTTACTAGAGACTTTTTTTTTTTTTTTTTTTTTTTTTTAAAACGTTACCCCTACACTAAGATTTTCTCTTGTATCGTGGGGGCAGTTTACAAACATAAATTGCACAAGGACAAACATCCAGACTCGGAACAACTATATGTAGGCCATACAAATACTTGTTCCGTGCGGGATTCGAACCCGCGACCCCCAGCGCAGCCACTCATTGCTAAGCCACTGCGCCACGGAGTTGTCACTTGCAAATGAGATTACAATTTTATTTATGCAGTTGGTTTATATAGAAAACTGGAATGAAATTGCAAAATATTTTAGTATTTTCTTAATTTATATACTAAATTTTATTCTAAATTTGAAACTTCTATGTATGCTAGAAGTGCCTTAGAGTTTTGATGTTCGGTCAATCAATCAGTCAGTGAATGACAGAATTATGAAACTTTGACTAGTTATAATCCTTAAACTACTGGTTCACATTGAATTGAAATTAGAAATTTATCATGATTATATCATGCCCACTTGGTTACTGAGCACCAGCTTCTAGTTATATCCACAATGATGTTATAGGGGGTCAAAATGGCCTGAACTGTTACGGCCGTGCCGCTTTTATGCTCAACTTGGCGGGGGTACTGCCGAGCCACCAGAATATATAATTAGGTACTATTTGTTACAAAAAGAAGAAAAATTAATAAAGGATATTTATATGAACCAGTTTATTATAATTTTCATTATCAATAATCCACCAGTCATTTGTAACTTGTACCTTTAAAAATTTGCTTCACTTTTTCGTCGACTTAATTTTATATACATTTTCGAGGAATCTAAGAGGCCCATTTGTATTGTAATTAGGTAGATTTGTATTTTATACATAAAGCGACGGCTTTCAGTTCTTTGCTTTCCTGATATATTACAAGTACGATTTTTCACTCTGTTTGATTTGGAAATTTCTCATCATTAGTAATGAGATAGCATAGACAATCTTTATTCCTAAAAATATTCAAGTTTTTTTTTTTTTGTTTAAACTACGATTATGCAGAATTTATAGAAAAATGAATTAAAGACAGATAACAGTGAAAAATTACAGAGAATCAGGTCTGGAAATTGTATATTAACTTATAGCAAGGTTGCACAAATACGCGCAATACAATTTGTTTGTTTGCCCACATCTCTAAATGTGTAAAAATCCATTGCTGTCCGTAAGTCTCGCTAAAACTCCACAACAACTCAAACGATTTTCATGATTTTTTGTGTGCATTTGAGTGGGTCCATGGATGGTTTAAAACTCAATTGGACGCGGTAGGTGGCGCTGTTGTCGAGAACCAGAAATCACCTGTGCAAAGCTTAGGCGGATTACTAGTAGTTATTAATGCTGAGCCATAGACCAATATCAAAATAATGCGTACTCGCACTGTGTGCATTTAAGAAAGTAGATTGAACTTTGTGGATTGAACTGCTACTCTTGTCTATATATACAATTTATTCAGTTGAATGGAATGGTCGAAATATAATTATATCTCTGAGCACTTTTCTATAGAATAAGGATGACAAAAGATCACACAGTCCATCTGGTGATTAGAAAATGCAGTGGCCCATATACAATAACATCTATTTGCGGTTGAAATAAAAATACATATGCTTTGTCACCTAAGACTAAGACAGAATGCCTCATCTCCAGTTATAAGGTCTGGTTCTGTTCCTGTGACCAGGAAGGAGCATTGGAGCTATACGCTCAGCCAGGACGGTACGGAGTAATTTATGTGAAAGACATACAATGACTGAATGTACACAAATATTTTTGTGTTTAATTATTCAATAGCTGCGTAATTAGATAAATTAAAATTTTAAAAAATCCATTTTATACCTAACGTGCTATCTTTAAAAATAAATATTTAGTACAGCGTAAAAATTTCAAAGTTACTTATATATTTAAAGTGAAATATTTCAGAGTCCTTAAAATCTCCTTTCGCATGTTGGAGCATAATTTATGTGAAGCAAAGTACACTATTTATGAGCTTTGTAGTTCCTACCAAATATATGAATTTACATTACACCGCGTGTTTTGCATTAAATACATATTTTTAAAGAATTCATTTTAAAGGAGTTCGAAAATTAATAATTTTCGAAGTCTTCTATTAACATGGAGCTATTTAGATTAAAAATAAATATAGGCCACACATTTCCAGTTTTAAAAAGTCTCCAATTCTCTCGCATAAAATATATATATATATATATATATAATATATAATATATAATATATAATATATATTGAATGTGGTTTTATTATCTCTTCATTGGCCGCGGAGAAAGAAGATTATCAAAGACCCCGCATCACCGATACTCGTATTAGTTAGAGGAAATAAAACCACATATAATTTGCAAATTAATTTTTTTTCCGTTAAAATTAAATTTTTAGTGTGTTTTTTTTCTTAAATTATTTCTATAAGTTTGGATACTGATTCTGATAACGCAGTTAACGGGAACCACAAGGGTTTTGTTACATGTTGTATAATGAACCTTTCACGGTAAATTTTGATCCAGTGAGAAGGTAGAACAATTATTGATCAGCATATTTTCGTGTTTGCTCAGCTCCTCGTCGCGCAAACTAATATACGTTGATCCATCCTTGATGCACGTGTGACGTCGATCTACTTATTATATTCTTTAATGTAAGTAATTATTTATCATTACAGCTGACTATGATAAAACCTGATATAAATATTTCCAGTTCCTTTTCTTTATATAGTCTATTCTGTAATATATGATTACGGTGTCGGTTCTGCGATCATAGTTAACCATTGAAACACGCCTGAAAATTAATCCTACCACGAAATAAAAAAAAATTAAAAAGAGGTAACCTCAATCATACGCAACAGCACTTAAATAGATAAATACTACTTTCAATAAAACTACTTCAAGAATAGTATATAATTTAGAGAAAAATTTGATGCTCATCCCTAAAGCGGACGGGCCATGGAAAGAATATTATATTATGTTCAAAGCAGGTATAAGTGCGAAACTCAATTTATAAGGCACCCAGTCTCAATACCTTTTATATTGCAGGCGTGATTGGAATTTGTAAAGGGTGGTTTTGGGGATGTATGCTTTTTATACCGAAGGCAATATATTAATTTAACTTTTATTATCATTTTTAAATAAGTCGCACAAGTAAAGTAAAAAAGTAACATAAGTGAGACAACCTATATAGGAGTATAATTTCCATAGTTACCACGCTGGCAGAATAATTGCCATAACAGTTAACAGGAAGATACTACTGCCCAACTTCTGTTTCTGTCTCTATCTGTCGCCTGTTGATATGATTATTATATTTGTATTTGTTGTGAAATATTAGTGCTGTTGGCCATTTGACTTTTATAGCTTCATCTTACTCAGAGCTCTTTCCCTTTTTTTTAAAGCTCGCGGCCTTTAAAGGAAAAAGGCAAAGACAATGATGATCATGATTTTTGCTGTATTATTATGATTTAATTCGTGACCAACCATCAAGTTCCCTATATGTGGTTTAAGAGCTAACAACTGTCTGAGTATAAGTATGCCGACCCCTTTATCTGCCTACATAACTCGTGTCAGTCGATATACAGGGTATTGTCAACCGCCTAGGGGAACGCTACCCGTGTACGGGGTGTATGCGGTGGTTTTGAATATTTTAGTGTGTAAGAAGTAATCAAGATAAGTATCTTGATATAGATTAAACAAATATGTGTCGAGTTATGTGTGGTGCGGCGTAAGAAACGTGTAGTCGTCTGGTACGATGTTATACATCAAACCTTTAAGGCGACTATATTTATGGCCTTTATTTCATCAAGTAGATCTACTAGAATACAAGTAGATCTTAATTAAATTAACTCTATGCACAGATAACTATTATTCTAAAGCCTTCGGTCTCTAACGTTTTAAGAGATAAGAATATAGTGAAATAAACTTTAAATTTCCTTACGTTCACCACAGTAAGTATTAAAAATATGATAAGTATATTCAATAATTGACAACGTAAGAAGTTATATGGCATGTCTCGCTACCCGTAAAAAGGTTATCTAGTATCGTAATTTGAAACACAGCAGTATTATGTGGCTAATTTATTGACGTATCCTGTAAGAGCGTAATTCTTTCTTGATGGAGCCGAATGTGTCTTCGCCCATAATATACCTATAGTGTTAACGTGATAGATTAGGCTCTACTGTATTTGAGACAAATTGATAATAATAAGTAGTCCCTTCACAAGTATATATTTCATTGGAAAACGTTTTCACCACTGTGGTTAGGATTGTTTGTGTGATTTTGCTACCACAATCAAATATTTACAGCGCTAAGGCAGGTAAAAATCAAAACAGTATTTAAAGACGAATTATAACAAATTTCACTAATTTACCCCAGTATCTACGAAATATGCTTGAAAAAAAAAACTGAAAATGGAACAGAATATAAACGTATAAATATACGTTTACCAAACACATAAAATTCGATAAAGTTGTTTTTGCTAAAGAAAAAGTTTTCATTTTGTTAACGAGATTCATCGTTGTTTCTGCGTATCTAGAAACTTGAGAAATTTATTTCACTGTTTAATTTATAAGTCTTTTTATAAATTCAAAAGCTTATTGAAAAACGATTTACAAGGAAATTTATAGCTATCTAGTAAGTCAGCGAGTAATCTTCAAAATTTAATTGCCTTTGGGATTAGAGTCATCGAGTTGAGAATACCGATAACGGCTTTAACTTACCTTCAATTTTAGACACTTGTAGGTACTTGAAGGGCTGCTAAACTCTTCCATTTTCAAGAGTAAATGGTACATCAGAAACTCTACCGTAATACTCCAGCTAATTGGTCAATACAAACTTTTACATTTAAGAAATTATGTAGATCTCTCGGTGATTTTTTTACCGTAAAAAAACTTGAACTTAAAATTATAATCAGCAGTGCAATCAGCGCTGCTTTTTAACAATCATAAGCCAGTGCTTGACAACTGACTACTATGTATTTATTTGTTAAGTGGTGATGCAGCAGAATATGGACTGCTAGAATGGCGTACTATGTATTTATCCCCTGATGAGCAACTCAGGGGATAAATAGAAGGGGTCAGGTTCTGCTAATAAATTGATATATTAAGAATGTATAAATAAATTTATTGACAGAAATAATTACTATTCAGGGGATAAATACAAGGGGTCAGACTATATATTATTCAAATCTATATATTTTTTTAAATATTTCATTTATTTAATAAGCTCCATAACGAATCTCCTGTGAAATGCCTCTTAGCTCTAAGTCATCTGCATCGATTGGTTTCATGAATTCGCTTACCGGTATGAGATAATGAGATTGCCTCTGGAGGATATTTCTTCCCATTCATTGGCAGTTCTCCGAACTATGTGGTGGGCCCATTACCACTTCAGCTCACTGATCTGTTGGTTTATGTCGATCACTCTCGTTATATTACTATACTAGGCATGTAAAGTAAATATACGATCATTAAAGTACACTCTATGCAAGGTCAGGCAATGTAATAAATATACATGTTAAGAACTTTTCAGTTTGTATGCGTATTCTTATAATATAAATTATAAAGTAAATAAATAAACTCATACATATTTTATTTATGTAACAGCTATCAGTTTTTATGTTTTTTAATATGCTAGCAATACCTTATTTGAAGTAGATGGATAACTCTGTAATTGACCTATTTTTATTGTAATATTATATAATAAGTAAACCTAATTACTGCTGTTGATGTTCTAAATAAAATAAATCTCGATAAAAATATCGGTTCTTAAGTATATCGCATTTAAGTGCCATTTGACGTATTCTTGAAATAACTGAACTATTATTAGAATTATTAGCCTGTAAATCAATCGATAGATTAGAATTGAAATATTTTAAATAAAAATATTATTTTTTTTACATTCATTAAAATAAAATATAATGACTACTAATGGCTTCAGTAAATGAAAAATTTTAATGGGTTTCCGAAAAGTAAAGCCTGATTATATTAATTAATGTAAAATTTGTTCATACGTCATTGTGTACAGTGCAGTAGCCAACACGACGGACTTACACTAATTACTTTAATTGACATCAAAGCAGAAGTAAAATAATGTCATAAATTTCCCTTATTTTTATTTTGTTCAAATAATAACCATTAAATAAAACTAATTTTAAGAATTTCATTGTGTTTAACAGGGCGGGACAATTGTTTCAATGTATATAATTAATTTTCTTTTAAAAACTTTTGTTTGAAAGTAAGATTACGTATGACAAAAAACTTGCATGCTTAAAAAAACTTATCTCAGTCAAAGAAGTGTCATTTTATCTCTCTTGTTGTACTCTGAACAAGAAAAAGCAGATGTAACTGAACAGCCTCAAAAAAAAGAATTATTCACGTGGATGCTCTTTTTGGGTGTGCGACCATTTTAGATTGGAGGATAATTTCTGGTGAAGTTAAAAGTTTGTTTATAACAATGTTCTCCTGCTAGGGCATCAACTATCTCAATTAACACAATCAAGATACTCATTTATTGAGCCGAAGCAAATAGCACCCAGTAACATTACGGCACGAGACTATAAAAATCATACTTTTTCTGGAGAGAGCTTACGCAAACATAGGGAGAAGCGGCGTATTCTCGTGGTAGATACCAAGAAAGTAAGTGAGTGTGCGATTTGATTAAGCTTTATTGGAGTCGTTTATAAAATAGAATTTAAAAAAACAAATGGATTTTAATTTCACCAATATCGATTATAACATTTAACAAGGCCGCTGTTTGGTATTTTTGTTCTTATTGCATAGCCAAAAAATGCTATACTGGAAATATCATGTGCGCAGCTCTTGACACATTAATTTAATACAAGAACAATAGAACGAGTAGCTCTTGACGCTCTGCCTATTGTGTCATGTTAAAGATATACTCATGAATGTAATATTTTTTCACTGTGACACACATTGATTTAATTCTACTCTAATTAATATTTTATTGCCTGTCTACTCTGTGATCCGATATACTATTATCAAGTGAACACCATTTGGTTGCATGAATTTATAATAATAAGATCTGACCATTTCCGAAAAGTGTATAAGTACCATATGGATGTAAAATTATCTCATCGTTAGTGAAATAGAGGAAGTCATAACAACACGAATTTCCACCATCCGTTCCTGTTCACCACATTGTACCACGAGTCTCGTCTATGCTAAATGCCAGAACAATCGTACCCACCGATGACCGTAAAATAACTTCGTGTATACTCGTACACTAAATGTAGAGTACCAATAATTAATACCCAGACTTTTACTAAGTGTGGGACTCTTATAACGTCTGGGTATGTACCACAATCAAATCAAATCAAAATCAAATGAAATCAGTATTATTACAGAGTGTAATAATGATTTACACTCTGTAATAATACTGATTTCTTCTTAGTAGTCAGAGGTAGAAACGCATCTGAAGCATCTTTGTGTAATGTTTGACTGCAGGTGTTATGGACTGCAGTAGCCAAATACCGTTAATTGGACTGACTCTTGTGTCACATCAGATTAAAATAAAAATAAGAAACCAGCGACACGGAACAGAGTGTAAGCTATGAAAAGTGTTGCGATTATGGAATACCTTCAATAGTATGGTAGAGGTTCATTTCCAGCAGTGAATATTAACCGTCACCGTTACCGTTACTCTCCACTGCTGAACATAAGGCTTCCCCATCGATCGCCTACATAGGGAGGATATATACCATAGTTACCACGCCCGGCAAGGGGGTTAACAACCGCATTTTCTTTTAGTCACATACAAGCTTTTTTTTTTTATTTTAAGACCCTGCTGTTCATCCACCGATTTATTTACTTTAGTTACCTCTTAAGACATCCACAGGATGATAATGAGGTAGCGGGTATTCTTACACCACCACTATCCAGTACGATGATTGTAACGGTGTGGTAAAAATGATAAATAACCGTACAAATTATGGATGTTAAGCCACATCTTACCTTATTTTATCAATATTTTTGTATATTAGCGACGTGTAATATAACGTAATCTCCGTTCGTACGTCAAGTATGGTTTATTTCATCTTCTGTAATCTCAAATAACATATGATTAGTAAGTGTTCGAATGAATTTAAGAAATCATAAAATGTTATCCTTATATCTATACGTTGTGGAGCTTCGCTGCGGCTATATTATGGTAGTAGCACGAATGAATCTACCCGACTGGGCAAAGTATACGCTCTCACAGAAAGATAGATCTCACATAAAGAAAGTGTAGAAAACCGTAGGGGTGTCAACGCATTCTGCGTTCTGATTCTTAATCGAGGATAGATGTCGATGTCTATGGGAGGTGGACTGTGTGCTCCTTTCTTACACCTTTTATACAAAAAAGAGTTACTTTATATTCTATTAAATAAATATTTAGCCAATAGGATGTGAGCAATACAAAATTTCATCAATGTAAATAATTATATTTAAGGACGCGTTTAATCAAATCAACCAAAATTAGGGTGTTTTTCGGTACATTTTGTGACAAAACTAAACCAAATCAAATATAAGTAAAAACTACCATGTATAGATTGGTTCTTCATCTGCAAACATCTGTAACTCTTTTGTTGAAAATAGTAGTTTTTTATATTGTAAAAACGAACTTTCGTTGCCATTTTCTACAAAATTAACGATACCGGAACTTGTGTTTCGGTACATGTTTACTGGTCTATTATCAAAAACAAATTTAAAAAATTTAAAAAATACTATAAGATGACAGACATATCAATTAAAAAACCCTGGGTTTATTTTTTAACAAAATGTCACAAATAGTCGTAAAAAAAATAAAAACTGATGCACATTTTTTCACATATTTTGGTAATATGGATGAATCATAATCTATTGCAATAAGGGCTATTTTATTGTTGGTGCCTGCTTTGATTTATTGTACAAAGATTTCGATGAAACCACAGTCCGCGCTCGGCCGCCGTCGTGAGTGGACACTGTATCGCCTGTTTGCAGCGGCTCATTCTGAAAATATCGCTGTACATACACAAAATATTAGAAAAAAACAAATTGGAAACATAAGTACTTGACAAGTGACAAAATTATTATTTTTATACTCACAGTTTTTTATTTAGCTAAAAATAAGTAGAATATATATACTTACCTACTACTGCAACTCCTCGACGAGCGGAACTAGGTGTGCCGAGTTTGGGTTCGTTTTGTTGGTTATGATGAGACCTTACCACCGGACTTGATGGCGTGACCTGAAGGTGTACTTTCGTGACCGCTATTTGAACTTCTTGCAGAGTAAAACTAGAGGTGGCGAATTTGGGCTCCGTTTTGTTAGTTATGACGAGTCCATACCTCCGGACTTGATGGAGTGACCTGAAGGTGTAAATCGGTGATTGCAACTGGAACTCCTAGACTGGTAGAACTAGGTGTGCCGAGTTTGGGTTCGTTTTGTAGGTTATGATGAGACCTTACCACCGGACTTGATGGAGTGACCTGAAAGTGTAGTTCGGTGATTACAAGTGGAACTCCTAGACTTGTAGGACTAGGTGTGCCGAGTTTGGGTTCGTTTTGTTAGTTATGATGAGACCTTACCACCAGACTTGATAGAGTGACCTGAAGGGGTAATTCAGTAACTACTGCTGGAATTTCTGAACGAGTAGAACTAGGTGTGCCGAATTTGGGCTTCGTTTTGTTAGTTATGACGAGTCCATACCTCCGGACTTGATGGAGTGACCTGAAGGTGTAAATCGGTGATTGCAACTGGAACTCCTAGACCGGTGAACTAGGTGTGCCGAGTTTGGGTTCGTTTTGTTAGTTACGATGAGACCTTACCAACTGACTTGATTTAGTGACCTGAAGGTGTAATCAGGTGGTTACAAATGGAACTCCTAGACTAGTAGAACTAGGTGTGATGAGTTTGGTTTCGTTTTGTTAGTTACGATAAGACCTTACCACCGGACTTGATGGAGTGAAATTCGGCACACCTAGTTCTACTGGTTCAGAAATTCCAGCAGTAGTTACTGAATTACTCCTTCAGGTCATTCCATCAAGTCTGGCGGTAAGGTCTCATCATAACTAACAAAACGAACCCAAACTCGGCACATCTAGTCCTACAAGTCTAGGAGTTCCACTTGTAATCACCGAACTACACCTTCAGGTCACTCCATCAAGTCCGGTGGTAAAGTCTCATCATAACCTACAAAACGAACCCAAACTCGGCACACCTAGTTCTACTAGTCTAGGAGTTCCACTTGTAATCACCGAATTACACCTTCAGGTCACTCCATCAAGTCCGGTGGTAAGGTCTCATCATAACCAACAAAACAAACCCAAACTCGGCACACCCAGTTCCACTAGTCTAGGAGTTCCTGTTGTAATCACCAAATTACACCTTCAGGTCACTCCATCAAATCCGCAGGTAGGTAAGGTCTTATTACAACTGACAAAACCAGTTCAAAGTCCAGAGCTAACATCTCACTACCAGTAGAGGGCTTCCAGTGCCAAGCAGTCTTTGGAGCAGGTATTCATATTTCGTATCGAAGTATATTTCTGAGGTAGGTATAAGAAATGAAAAACAAATTCAATCTTTCAAATTATCAAAATAATTTCATTTGACTACGATTCCCACAGCCAACCGTGCGTACACTAGTGTGTGTGTGACTTTTGTCAATGTAGTAGTGCGATTCTATACCTATCCATTTTGTAAACGCGTCCTTAAGCAATTAGTTTTAGGAAGTGAAATCATACATACATCGAGACGCCTGATATAACAATAACCGCAATATAGCGTAACGCGGTTATCATGCTCGTCCTAATGTCTTGAAACTAAATCAACAAAAAATTAAACACTTCTTTGATTAAAATTACTTTTACGGATTTTATCGCGTTTTATTTATATTAATTTTAATACCCGACGTTTCGGGTGCTTTCCAGCACCCATGGTCACGGGGGACTGAGGTGACTGACGTCCCGATGTCAAAGTTAACCCGGAGTACCTTCAGATTTTTAATTATTGTCTTTGGTCCGATCTACGCAGAATGAACTAACTGTATTTTGAAGTCTTGCAGTGGTATGCTTGGGTTTAATTTTAATTTTATTAATTATAGGATCCCAAGCAGGTGGTAGTACCCAGCCTCCTTCTCTATTGAAATTAGGATGTTTTTTTAATTTCAATAGCCTCACGTATCATCCTTGTTAGGAATCGATGTTCTTTAGCGAGGATTTGTGGTCTATCAAATCTGATGTAATGGTTGGGGCCATCTAGAATATGATCGCAAACTGCAGACTTCCCGGAACGTTGATGCTTCACGTCAGCTATGTGTTCTTTTACGCGGGTTCTAATTGATCTCTTTGTTTGCCCTATATATGAGAGACCACAATCACAATCAAGCTTGTACACTCCTGCATCTTGTAGAGGAATATAACACTTGACGGATGGTAAGAACTGACTAATCTTCTTCGGTGGCTTGTAGAATGTTCTAATAGAAGCTCGCTTCAAGATGTAGCCAATCTTGTCTGTGACACCTCTGAAATATGGTAGTATAGCAGGCACACGTTCGACTGTGACCGGCTTCACTCGGTCACTGTGACGGAGGCGCGGGACCCGAAGCTTGTTGTCGTGTAGAACCTGCTTGACGTGCTGAAGCTCGGCGGCCAGGTGTTTGCAGTCACAGATCCCTCGTGCTCTCTAAAACAAAGATTTGCCCACGGTTGCTAACTGTTAAGGATGATGGTGAGATTCAAAATTTGAGTATCGGTTTGTATGGGTCTTTTTTCTATACACAGTATAGAAAAAAGACCCATACAAACCGATACCAATATATAACCAATACAGAAGGAGGCTGGGTACTACCACCTGCTTGGGATCCTATAATTAATAAAATTAAAACTAAACCCAAGCATACCACTGCAAGACTTCAAAATACAGTTAGTTCATTCTGCGTAGATCGGACCAAAGACAATAATTAAAAAGCTGAAGGTACTCCGGGTTAACTTTGACATCGGGACGTCAGTCACCTCAGTCCCCCGTGACCATGGGTGCTGGAAAGCACCCGAAACGTCGGGTTTTAAAATTAATATAAATATAACTTGATAATAATTGCTTGATTGTTGATTTAATAAAGTGTTATTTTATATTGTACAGGTACAATATAAAAATATCACATTATTTAGAAACAACAATGACGGAAAAATATTCGAATATGATTAAACAGCTCTGTATCCAAAACTCCACGGAGTATAAGAGAAAATAATAAAAAAAAAATTAATAGAAAAACAGAAATTGAAAAATGCTGTCTTTTAAATTATATCCATCAAATATAAAAGAGAAAATGAAAGAGAAAAAAATTATGGTATAATTAATAGTAAATGACAATTGAACCAAATGTTAAACGTTATACTTATTTTGTTCGTTGAAAAGCCACGCTGCTGGTATATTATGCTTGTAGACTGGTTAGTCTCGACCGAAGAAAGATCACCACCTCACATGCGTGATGTCTATGGGCCACTGAATCCTCATAATACTTCTACATATGACTAATTTAAATTGTTAATTTAAATAGGAGATTGGTATGAGCATCACCTGATAACTGCTTAGAATAATAAAAAAACACCTACTAGTTGCCCTAATTATGCCCCTACGATGCAATCTTGGGGGAGGCTCATGTTCGACACTGAAATTTCACAGATAAAATAGCAATATCTTAGCGTAACAGAAACCAACTCACTCTTGCCTTGAAAATATCCAAATTTTTATCCAACGGAAAGATACGAATATCCACCATCCGTTCGTGTTCACCACATTGTATCATGAGTCTCGTCTATGCTAAATACCAGAACAATCGTACTCATTGATGACAGTGAAATCATTTCGTGTATACTCGTATATTAGATGTAGAGTACCAATTAATAGCCAGACCTTTACTAAATGGCAGGACTCTTTTTCTGCCTGGGTATGTACCACAATCTTGCCTATTTCTGCCGCCAAATAGGAGTGGTTGAATTGCTGTATTGTGGATTGAAGTATATAAAAAACCAGTTTTATTACGGATTGTAAATCAATTATATCTTAGTAGTCAGGGGTAACAACGCATCTGTATCATCTTTATCATCTCATCTCATCTCAAGCATGATGTAGATATCTATGGGCAACAGAATCCTCATAATATTTCTACATCGGACTAATTAAAAATAGTTAATTCTAATATGAGATTGGTATCAGCATCATCTGATAAGTGCTTAGTATAATAAAAAAACACCTACTAGTTGCCCTAATTATGCCCTTAAAACACATTGTTTTATTTTACGAGCCATTTACAGTAAATAAAGTGGATGACACCTCATTTGTTAAACAAAATTCCAGTTCAACTACTGATGGATTGTTTAAAAAAATTTTCATATCATATCATAGTCATCACACGTTTCTAAATGTTACTGCCGACGAAACTTTTCTTGAATTTAGGAATCGGGCGGAAATGTGGGCACAAGCACACAAATTGTAATGCGCATCTTTGTGTAATCGTGCTATAAGTTAATATCCAGACCTGATTCTCTGTAATTTTTCACTGTTATTTTTCGTTAATTCATTTTTCTATAAATTCTGCAGAATCATAGTCTAAGCAAAAAAACTTGAATATTTATTAAGAATAAAGATTGTCTATGCTTTATTATTATTAATAATGAGAAATTTCCGAATCAATCAGAGTGAAAAATCGTACTTATAATATTAAAATCAGGAAGGCAAAGAACTGTAGGCCGTAGTTTTATGTATAAAATACAAATTTCTAAAAAGATACCTCCAAAATGTACATAAAATTAAGTTGACGATAATGTGAAGCAAATTTTTAAAGGTACAATTTACAAATGACTGGTGGATTATTATTAATGAAAATTATAATATACTGGTTCATATAAATATCCTTTATTAATTTTTCTTCTCTTTGAAACAAATAATACCTAATTATATATTCTGGGGTCAGGGCAGTGCCCCCGCCAAGTCGAGCATAAAAGTCGAAGGGGCGTAACAGTTCAGGACATTTTGACCCCCTATAACTTCGTTGTGGATAAATATAGAAGCTGGTTCTCAGTCACCAAGCAGGCATGATATAATCACGATATATTCCTAATTTCATCCAATTAGAGCCAGGAGTTTAAGAATTACAACTAGTCAAAGTTTCTTAATTTTGTTACTCACTCAATGGCTGACTGACCGATCATCAAAACTCTAAGGCACTTCTAGCAGACATAGAAGTTTAAAATTTAGAATACAATTAGTGTATAGTGTATAAATTAAGGTAAAACTAAAACATTTTGCAATTTCATTCCAGTTATCTTGATAAAAAAAAACTTCATAAATTACATTGTAATTCCATATAAATATATAGGATTACATATTTATATGGGATTACAAGTTAGTACAATTACCTGTATAAGTGTACCTGTATAATATGTAGAATATAATGGAATAATAGGTGTAGATGGGTAGGTTGTTGGTATTCAAAGGTACCGAAAAGAAAAAAAGTAGGACTATCTACAAAAATAATAAAGATGCCATCAAGAACTTAACTAGTAAAAGAAACCAAGTGTCGCAACTCAGTTCTCCTACCGTAAAAATTTGTAAGAACCATGTAATAACAAGTCGGTTAATTTATTTAGTCCAGTATCAGTTATTACGTAAGTAGTTAACATTACAACATCGTATAGTGGCCATATCAATATTAAAAACCTTTTATATTTTAAATAAATAGATTGACATGACAATCGCACTAAACAATCTAATTTAATATAATATGTATTACCTGTGAGATACATTGTATTTTCATGCGATGGCTATAGTCAATCTAATTACCTAAAATATAAAAGATTTAAAATATTCTTATGGTCACTATAAGATATCGATAGAACTAATTACGTTATAACATAACACAGAAACTGAATAAATTAACCGAATTGGTATGACGCGGATCTCACAACTTTTTACGGTAGAAGAACTGAGTTGCGAGACTTGGTTTTTTTCACAAGTTATGTTTTTGATGGCATTAGTGTATACTTGTATAGACTTTTAGGCAAAATAAATCATAGCTAGTTAACCTTCTAGCCTCACTTAAGTAAATTCGACTTGATAGATATAACCTTGGAAAAACTATTTTAAACAGGGATAAATATTTTGTTTATATATTTAAATGCTTACTAAGCATGTAAGAAGTGCAAATTAGCATCGTTTTTCAAGCTTGCCATAAATAAAATTAAAATAAAATCTTTGCCTCCATTGCTTTGGCAAACAGTTACTTAATCAGATTATATTTTAAATACATAGATTGACAATATTTGAAATCAATTCTTAATGGTTATCATTGTTGCCAAGCAGATAAGCTTTACTTATCTGCCGTCCATATCTACGATTATGACCATGACTTTAGTCTTAAGCAAGACTTTTATACGATTTTATGAATTGCGCTACTACTAAAGGCACTATTAATTTCTTTTCAGACTAGTTGAGATTTTAGAATCGAATTGATATGCTTACTTATTACATTCTTATAATGATAAGTAATGATTTATCATTACAGCTGACTAAGACAGAACCTGATATATATATACCACCTGAAAATTAATCCTACCACCAAATAAAAAAATGAATTAAAATGAGTTAACCTTAACCATACGCAATAGTACTTAAATAGATAAATACTACTTTCAATACAACTACTTCAAGAATAGTATATAATTTAGAGAAAAATTTGATGCTCATCCCTAAGACGGACGGGGCATGGAAAGAATATTATATTATGTTCAAGGCAGGTATAAGTGCGAAACTCAATTTATAAGGCACCCAGTCTCAATAACTTTTATATTGCAGGCGTGATTGGAATTTCTGAAGAGTGGTTTTGGGGATGTATGCTTTTTATAGTAAAGGCAATATTTTAATTTAATTTTTTTTATAAATTTTAAATAAGTCGCTCAAGTAAAGTAAAAAAGTTTCATAAGTGAGACAAACTATATAGGAGTATAATTTCTATAACTGTTTATCAGGAAGACACTACTGCCCACCTACTGTTTCTGTCTCTATCTGTCGCTTCTTTAAACAACTAAGAGATATGGGGTATTCTTATACCGACGATACATGACGGGCAGTCATTTTAAACATTTTTTAATAAATTCAGTATACTATGTTGATATGACTATTATCTTTCCAGTTGTTGTTAAATATTAGTGCTGTTAACTTTTTGGCTTTTATAGCTTCATCTTACTCAGGATTCTTTCCTTTTTTTTAAAGCTCGCGGCCTTTAAAAGAAAAAGGCAAGGGCAATAATGATTATGATTATTAATATATTATTATGATTTAGTTCGTGACCAACTGTCAAGTTCCGTATATGTGGTTTTTAAGCTAACAGCTGTCTGAGTATAAGTATGCCGAACCCTTTATCTGACTACATAACTTGTGTCAGTTGATATACTGGGTATTTCAACCGCCTAGGAACGCGGGTATACGGGGTGTATGCGGTGGTTTTGATTACTTTAGTGTGTAGGAAGTAATCAAGATAAGTATCTTGATATAGATTAAACAAACATGTGTCGTGTTATGTGTGTTGCGGCGTAAGAAACAAAACTATTAATGTATCATTATCATAAGGTTACAAAATAAAGATATTTAATTTATTTCTATTACATTACCTAATGCAGCTGTAGTCGCCCGTTACGATGTTATGCACCTAACTTTTAAAGCGACTATGCTTATGGTCTTTATTTAATCATTCATCGATACAAGTAGATCTTAATAAAATTAACTCTTCGGTCTCTAACTTTTTAAGAGATAAGTATATAATGAAATAAACTTCAATTTTCCTTACAGGCACCACAGTACGTATAAAAATATGTTAAGTATATTCAATAACTGAAAACGTAGGAAGTTATATGGCATATGTCGTTATATAGTATCGTAATATGAAACACAGCAGTATTATGAGGCTAATTTATTGACGTATCCTGTTAGAGCGTAAATCTTTCTTGATGGAGCCGAATGTGTCTTCATCCATAATACACCTGTAGTTTTATCGTGATAGATTAGGCTCTACTGTGTTTGAGAAAAAGTAATAATAATAAATAGTCCATATGTATGTATTTCATTGGAAAACGTTTTCACCTCTGTGGTTAGGATAATTTGTATGATTTTGCTACCACAATCAAATATTTGCAACCCTAAGTCAGGTAAAAAACAAAACGGTATTTAAAAACGAGTTATAACAAATTTTATTAATTGACCCCAGTATCTACGAATTATACTTGAAAAAAAAAACTAAAAATGGAACAGAATATAAACGCATAAATATACGTTCACCAAACACATAAAATTCAATGAAGTTGTTTTTGCTAAAGTAAACGTTTTCATTTTGTTAACGAGTCATCAATATGTCTACGATCTAGAAACTTGAGAAATTTATTTCGATGTTTAATTTATAAAAGTCTTTTTATAAATTCAAAAGCATATTGAAAAACGATTTTCAGGAAAATTTGTAGCTATCTAGTAAGTCAGCGAGTAATCTTAAAAATTTAATTGTTAGTTATTTTGTTGTTAGCTTACCTTCAATTTTAGACACTAGTAGGTACTTGAAAGGCTGCTAAACTCTTCCATTTTCAAGAGTAAATGGTACATCAGAAACTCTACCGTACTACTCCAGCTAATTGGTCAATACAAACTTTTACATTTAAGAAATTATGTAGATCTCTCGGTGATTTTTTTACCGTAAAAGATATGGAAACTTGGAACTTAAAATTATAATCAGCAGTGCCATCAGCGCTGCTTTTTAACAATCATAAGCCAGTGCTTGACAACTTACTACTGCTTTACACCAGAGGGTAAATTCAATTTCTATTTATGTATTTATTTGTTAAGTGGTGATGCAGCAGAATATGGGCTGCTAGAATGGCGTACTATGTATTTATCCCCTGACTAGTAACTCAGAGGATAAATACAAGGGGTCAGGTTATGCTAATAAATTTATATATTAAGAATGTATAAATAAATTTATTGACAGAAATAATTACTATTCAGGGGATAAATACAAGGGTTGAGACTCTGCCAAAAAATCTATATATTTTTTTTTAATATTTCATTTATTTAATAAGCTCCATAACGAATCTCCTGTGAAATGCCTCTTAGCTCTAAATCATCTGCATCGATTGGTTTCATGAATTCGCTTACCGGTATGAGATAATGAGACTGCCTTTGGAGGATATTCCTTCCCATTCGTTGGCAGTTCTCCGATATATGTGGTCGGCCCATTAATACTTCAGCTCACTGATCTGTTGGTTTATGTCGATCACTCTCGTTATATTACTATATATTGCGGTCACATTAACTTGACGCATCGCTGGAATGCGAGGCCCCGCCCGCTAGCCCCCGTACTCCCTTAGCTCGCCAGTCGATCGTCAGTATGGTTAGCATCTCTGTTACACTGTTGTAAATGATGTCATCAAAGCCATGCGTCAAGTTAATGTGACCGCGTTGTAATAGGCATGTAAAGTAAAATACTTAATTAAATATACGATCATTAAAATACACACTGTGCTAGATTAGGCTATGCTAATACGAGTAAATATAGATATTAAGCACTTTTCAGTTTGTATGCGTATTCTTATAATATAAATTATAAAGTAAATAAATAAACTCATACATATTTTATTTGTGTAACAGCTATCAGTTTTTATGTTTTTTAATATGCTAGCAATACCTTGAAGTACATGGATAACCCTGTCATAGACCTATTTTTATTGTAATATTATATAATAAGTAACCCTTAGTACGGCCGTTGATGTTAAAAATATCGGTTCTTAAGTAACCTATTCGCATTTAAGTGCCATTTGACGTATTCTTGAAATAACTGAACTATTATTAGAATTATTAGCCTGTAAATCAATCGATAGATTAGAATTGTTGAAGATTAAAAATTTATTTTATAACATGCGCACAAATTTAAGAAATAATCATTATAAGATATAATATTAAATTACAATGAAAATATAATGACTACTAATGGCTTCAGTAAATGAAAAATTTTAATGAATTTCCGCAAAGCAAAACCTGATTATATTAATTAATGTAAAATTTGTTCATGCGGTGTTGTGTAGATTACAGTAGCCCACACGACGGACTTACACGAATTACTTTTAATTGAAATCATAGCAGAAGTAAAATGATGTCATAAATTTCCTTTTTTATTTTGTTCGAATACTACACATGAAATAAAAATAAATTTACGAATTTATTCGTTTTACAGAGCGGGATAATTGTTTCATTGAATATGATTAATTTTATTTAAGAACTTTTTGTTTTAAAATTAGATTATGTATGACAAAAAACTTGTATGCTTAAAAAACTTGTCTCAGTCAAAGGAGTGTCATTTTATTTCTCTTTTTGTACTCTGAACAAGAAAAAGCAGATGTAACTGAACAGCCTCAAAATTACGAATAAAATAGAATTATTCACGTGAATAATCAGTAAACCTGGTAAGATGGGCGGATAATTTCTGGTGAAGTTAATAAAAGTTTATTTATAACAAAATGTTGTCCTGTTAGGGTTAGGGCGTCGACTATCTCAATTAACACAATCAAGATACTCATTTACTGAGCCGAAGTAAATAGCACCCAGTATATAGTTAATTATTGTTATAACATCATACTTTTTCTGGAGAGAGCTTACGCAAATATAGGGAGAAGCGGCGTGTTCTCGTGTTGGATACCAAGAAAGTAAGTGAGTGTGCGATTTTATTAAGCTTTATTGGAGTCATTTATAAAATAGCATTTAATAAAAACAAATAGATTTCATTTCACCAATATCGATTATAACATTAAACAAGGCCGCAGTTTGGTATTTTTGTTCTTTGTGCATGGCCAAAAAACGACATACTGGAAATATCATGTGCGCAGCTCTTGACACATTAATTTAACACAAGAACAATATAACGAGCAGCCCTTGACGCTCTGCCTATAGTGTCATGTTGAAGATATACCCATAAATGTAATATTGTTTCATCGTGACACACATTGATTTAATTCCACTCTTATTAATATTTTATTGCCTGTCTACTCTGTGATCCGATATACGGTTGCTTAAATTTATAATAGTAAGATCTAAACATTTTCGAAAAGTACATACCACATGAGTGTAAAATTATCTCACCGTTGGTGAAATAGAGGAAGTCATAATCATACGAATTTCCACCATCCGCTCGTGTTCACCACATTGTACCATGAGTCTCGTCTACGCTAAATGCCAGAACAATCGTACTCACCGATGACAGTGAAATCATTTCGTGTATACTCGTATATTCGATTTAGAGTACCAATCAATACCCAGACCTTTACTAAATGGCAGGACTCTTTTTCTGCCTGGGTATGTACCACAATTTTGTTGTACATACCCAGGCAGGGTGGCATTGCTGTATTGTGGATTGAAGTATATAAAAAAACAGTATTATTACGGATTGTAAAGCAATTATATCTTAGTAGTCAGGGGTAACAACACATTTGTATCATCTTTGTATAAAGTTTGACTGCAGGTGTTATGGACTGCAGTAGTCAAATACCGTCATTTGGACTGACTCTTGTGTTACATCAGATTCAAATCAAAATAAGAAATCTAAAACATAACAAAAATAAGAAGTCTAAACGATTATGGAAAACTTTTAATAGTATGGTAGAGGTTCATTTCTAGCAGTGAATATTAACCGTCACCGTTACCGTTACAGCCTACTAAAGTCCACTGCTGAATATTAGGCTCCCCCACAGATCGCCTACTAGGGAGGACATATACCATATTTGCCACGCCGGGCAAGGGGGTTAGCAACCGCAGTTTCTTTTAGTCATACATAAGTTTTATTATTTTTATTTTCAACCCTACTATTCATCTATTGATTTCTTTACTTCAGTTGCCTCTTAAGGCACTCACAGTATGATAATGGGGTAGCGGGTGTTCTTACACCTTCACTACCCGGTACAACGATTGTAAAGGTGTGGTAAAAATGACAAACCTCCATACAAATTTTGTATGTTAAGCCTATTCTTTAATGAATTTCCTCTATCAATATTTTTTATATTAGCGACGTATAACATAACATAACCTCTGCTCTTACGTCAAGTTTAAGAATAAATTTAAGAAATCATAAAATGTTATCATTATGTCTATACGTCGTAGAGCCACGCTGCTATATTATGGTTGTAGCACAAATGAATCGACCCGATTGGGCAAAGTATACGCTCTCACAGAAAGCTTGATCTCAAATAATGAAAGTATAGTAATATAAAGTATATATATATATATATATATATATATATATATATATATATATATATATATATATATAACCGGAGATCCTTAGGGATGACAACGTATTCTGCGTTTTGATTTTTAATCGTGGATAGATGTGGATGTCTGTGGGCGGTGGACTGTGTGCTCGTTTGTTATACTTATTATACAAAAAGAGTTTTTTTTTTATATTTTATTAAATAAATATTTAGCCAATAAAGTGTGAGCAACACAAAATATAATGTATGTAAATAATTATATTTAATCAATTAGTATTAGGAAGTGAAATCAGACATAACATCGAGGCGCCTGATATAACAATAACCGCAATATAGCGTAAAGTGGTTATCATTCTCGTTCTAATGTCTTGAAACTAAATCAACAAACAAGCAATTATTAACTTCACTAAGTGAATAATTGCTTGTTTTTTGATTTAATAAAGTGATATTTTATATTGTACAGGTACAATATAAAAATATCACATTATTTAGAAACAACAATGACGGAAAAATATTCGAATATGATTAAACAGCTCTGTATAAAAACTACACAGAGTATAAGAAAAAATAATAGAAATAAAAAATTAATAGAAAAACAGAAATTTAAAAATGCTGTCTTTTAAATTATGTCCATCTAATATAAAAGAGAAAAAAAAGAGAAAAAAATTATGGCATAATTAAAAATAAATGATAATAATTAAACCAAAAATTAAACGTTATACTTATTTTGTTCGTTGAAAAGCCACGTTGCAGGTATATTATGCTTGTAGACTGGTTAGTCTCGACCGAGGAAAGATCACCACCTCACATGCGTGATGTCTATGGGCCACTGAATCCTCATAATACTTCTACATATGACTAATTTAAATAGTTAATTTAAATAGGAGATTGGTATGAGCATCACCTGATAACTGCTTAGAATAATAAAAAACACCTATTAGTTGCCCTAATTATGCCCCTAAGAGGCGATCTTGGGGGAGGCTCATGTTCGACACTGAAATTTCACAGATAAAATAGCAATATCTTAGCGTAACTGAAACCAACAAACTCTTGCCTTGAAAATATCCAAATTTTTATCCAACGGAAAGATACGAATATCCACCATCCGTTCGTGTTTACCACATTGTACCATGAGTCTCGTCTATGCTAAATGCCAGAACAATCGTACTCACCGATAACAGTGAAATCATTTCGTGTATACTCGTATATTAGATGTAGAGTACCAATTAATAGCCAGACCTTTACTAAATGGCAGGACTGTTTTTGATGTCTGAGTATGTACCACAATCTTGCCTATTTCTGCCGCCAAATAGGAGTGGTTGAATTGCTGTATTGTGGATTGAAGTATATAAAAAACTAGTTTTATTACGGATTGTAAATCAATAATATATTAGTAGTCAGAGGTAACAACGCATCTGTATCATCTTTGTATAAAGTTTGACTGCAGGTGTTATGGACTGCAGTAGTCAAATACCGTCATTTCGACTGACTCTTGTGTTACATCAGATTCAAATCAAAATAAGAAATCAGTGACACGGAACAGAGTCTAAGCTATCAAAATCGTTGCGATTATGGAAAACTTGCATTGCTGTATTGTGGATTGAAGTATATAAAAAACCAGTATTATTACGGATTGTAAAGCAATTATATCACACTCAATTATATAACTCACTCTTGCCTTGAAAATATCCAAATTTTTATCCAACGCAAAAGATAGATGCAGTGGCATTTTATTCCACTCCTTTGCTATACTCATTACGAACGACGAAGCAAACTGTTTAATTTGAACGTGTAGAATATCTTATTTCCCTGGGTTCACCCAACTTTACTATTTTAGAATTTCTTGTCCGAAAATGTAATAAAAACATTAAGTAAGGGTCCTTCAAAATTTTAGTACCTACTTAACTATTTTTTGAAACAAAGTGATGTTGGACAATATGAATCATGATTAATGTTTAAATAACGTTAAATTATTTTCAATTTAAAATTTAATGTAACGTGTATATTACCTAAATATTTATCTTATTAGATTAAATAACATATATTATGTATGTACAATTTAGTTTATTTTATGTATATAGCAATAATATTTGTTTTTACATCTTACCTGGCAGATAATATCGTTAGGCATTAAATTTGCTCTTTGTCATATTGTTTAGAAAGATTTAATGAATAAATATCGACAATAAAGCCGGCTGTCTGGTTGTCCGATGGTTGAGAGGGTAGGGAGTATTTCATTTCAATGGTGATATATAACCTACAAATAAAGAGTAACCTATTTCGATGAAGTTTGAAGTACATTTCTCTTTTAATCTGATCGAAAATGTAACATTTACCAATTTGTTCACTCCATTGACTTATGACGCAATTTTCCGTTCCATTTACTGCCATCGTTTTCGTAAATTTAAGATAAAACTTTTTTTTAAACCTAGAAATAGTTAAACTGTGATCATTATGTACAGTATAAGGAAATAATAAATTCAAAATTAAGTTTAAGTTTTTTAAATGTACGAAATTAATATGACCGTAACAATATCAATCACTTGTACGAAGCAACAAAATCACATGAAATGTTTAAAGTAAGATCCATTTTTGTGATTAGATCTATGGATAAGGTAAAATTAGTTCTTGTCTGAATTTTATCACTTTTTCTATAATAGTTATATTAGCGAAATACCCCTAACTGAATGACTCGATGATTGACGATTGATTGTATAGTTACTCATTTATCAATGAAGACGCTCACCTACAAAGCAATTTACGATCATCCCATAAAAAATATCTTGATATTTTTATCTAAGTTATTAACCCATATAGGCCTACCGTACCCTATGTGGTACAGTTACTTTGTAAAATAATTTTGATGTACCCACAAATTATTAACTTTTTTGGTTAGTTGTGGCAGATAACTCAGAGTATTAGTTTTATATCAACAATATAACATACACATTTTATGCGAGTTATTATCAGTTTATATTAAAATTGCTAGACAGAAACGGAAAAAAACAATTTACAATGTCTTCAAGAAGGTAAGTTTCATGTTATCTATAGTAAATCATATTATTTGTTGGTATTATTTTAAATACTAGGCTACAATAGACGTAATAGCTACAAATAAGTTTCACTTGGGTCATTTTAGTAAGGTGTACACAGTGCTAGATTAGGTGTATCATATATGGTACAGTAGGTCTATGTATGAGCACAAAATACCTAAGTCAATTTACATATTATTATATTAGCTTTTTATTTATCTTTTTGTGTTTTATTGTTTTAGGTCATTGACATTACATGAAATTGCTACAGTTCTTGAGGAAGATGATGATTTTAGCAACCAGAGACAAGATTTTGATATTTTTTTACTTCCACCTGACACCGCCAATGATTACCAAACTGACGAGGACTCGGGTGAAGAAGATAACGTCAGCATAAATAATTTGCCTGGAAGTTTGCTTCGAGCTCCAGCGGAGCTTGCTGCCTCAACCTCAATGGAAAAACCAGAAACTGAGGACCAAACCCCTCCCGAATTTCAAGAACCTTTAAAAAAACGTGTCATGAATTACAATTGGCGAAAACGAGACTTGCAGCTAAGACCTATTGTTTGGAAACCCCTTTATCATACTCCTATTGAAAGAAGCCCGATAGAATGGTTTTCTTTATTATTTTCAGAAGAAGTATTTGAGATGCTTACTATTGAAACCAATAGATACTTAGCACGTAAGCTTCTCTCTGCTGACGTCAAGATTGAAGAGATGAAATGTTTGGTAGGGATTTTGTTAGTCAGTGGCTACTGCCAAGTGAGCAGAAGAAGAATGTACTGGGAAAATGCATCTGACTCAAGAAATAGTTTGATTGCTTCAGCCTTGTCTCGAGATAGATTTACACTAATTTACTCTAATATTCATGTTGCTGATAATCTAAATTTAGATACATCCGATAAATTTGCAAAAGTTCGTCCTTTATTAAAAGTTTTAACTATGAGGTTTCTTGAGCACTGTCCACATAAGGAGAATCATAGTGTTGATGAGGCTATGGTCCCATATTTTGGTCATCACGGCTGCAAACAGTTTATTAGAGGCAAGCCTATAAGATATGGATACAAATTATGGGTTGGTGCAACATCAGGAGGTTACATTGCATGGTTTGAACCATACCAAGGTGCTTCTACATTTACGAATGCCCAATATTCCCAGCTTGGTCTTGGTGCAAGTGTGGTTTTGTCTTATGCAGATCAACTAGCAACATTAGGCTATGGAAAAAACTACCATCTCTTCATAGATAACTTTTTTACCGGTTTGCCTTTGGTTCATGAACTTACTGAGAGGGGATTTCGTGTAACTGGTACTATCAGAGAAAATAGATCTGGAAAGTGCCCTCTATTAAGTAACAAAGAAGCAAAGACAAAAGAAAGAGGCTTTTATGATTATCGCATATCTGATGATATTATAATTTGCAAGTGGCATGACAATAGTATAGTGTCAGTATGCTCTAATGCAGTTGGTGTTGATCCTGTCCACAAAACTGAACGCTATTCTCAGCAACTAAAAAAAGAAAATATCTGTTTCTCAACCTCATCTCATTCAACAATACAATAAAAATATGGGTGGAGTAGATTTATCAGATCAGAATATATCGTCATTGCGAACTAGCATTCGAGGAAAAAAGTGGTATATGCCTCTGATTCTCCATTGTATAGACATGTCTGTACAAAATGCATGGCTGCTGTACAGACATAATGGAGGGAATATCGACTTGCTAAACTTTCGACGTCGTATTGCAAACTATATTATCGATTGTAATAAACAACGCGAAAGGCCAGGTCCTAGTCGACCATCTTCAATAACATCAGACTCTCGATACGACGGCAAAGAACACTATGTCAGCAAGCAGGAAAAGAGGACCAGGTGTGGCCTATGCCACAAACAATGTCCTACAAGATGTGTCAAGTGCAATATCGGTGTCCACGTAGAGTGCTTTATTATGTATCACACCAAAAAGTAAATAAAATCTAATTAGTAAAATCATGTCTTTTTTTGCATACATATAGTCCTACTGTACCATATGTGGTACGTCCCTTCAGTCGCCCCCCCTCTTATTAATTTTTTTTTAAATATTTTTCCCCCGGTTTTTAGGCTTTCTTGGATCAGGTTTTGTTAATGAAACATGAATTTTTCACAAAAATAATTATCGGTCTAAATGGGTTAACCTCTATGCGCCCAGCGAGGCGTGCTAATATCAGCTAGTCTTAATTATTGGCACACTCACTTGGCGGCAAGTAGACACTTACATAATACAAATTCTGTAACTACTTTGTTAGTAATGTAACTTTTTAGCGTAAATTATTCTTGACTTACTATATATTTAACGCGTTTTATTTTGAATTATGTCTGGTTTCATTCATTACATTGAAAACGCATTGTTTTATTTTACGAGCCATTTTACTAATAATAAAGTGGATGACACCCCATTTTTAAACAAAATTCCAGTTCAACTACTGATGGACTGTTTAAAGTTTTTTTTTTATATTCAGTCATCCTAAGTTTCTAAATGTTACTGCCGGCGAAAGTTTTTTTGAAAGTAGGAATCGGGCACTAGTAATAATGTCTCTAAAATCTTTTCAAATTAATATAATCGTATAAAAAAGAAAAACCATAGCAAAATATGTTTATAGTATTTTGGATGTACTATTATTTATATTTTGTAGTTAATGAATACGAATAGCAAAAGACACAAACTCATTTCGAGTTTTCGTAGTTTTTCCATTGTAAGTTCAGCACGCAACCCAGGGATTACGTTGCAATTTTGTCTTGCCGTAATATCCATCGCACGTTTCACTTTTTTCGTAATCTTTTTTTTTTTCGTTGTAAATTTATTTTTCACAGCGCAGAATATAAATGTTTTACAAGAAGTGATGACGGAGAAATATTAATGTAAAGTTAATAAGGATTATTTACCAAGTAAAATATTTATGTTTTATTATGTTAAAATATGTTACTTACTACCTTATACCATTATACAGTGAATGCGAACAATATAAAATAATATTTTCGTTCACTGAATTTAAAAATGCTTGTGTTCATTAACTAATACATAGTTCAAAAATGCTGTAACAAGTCATTAACTTTTTTTTTTGAAAAACTGGATCACAAACCTCAACGATATAAATGAAAAGAAACAAAGCCGGCAGAATCAAATTAAAAAACTTTTAATGAGAGTTTAAATTATTCTTAATTATGTAAATATATTACACGCCAAGCGAACCGCAGTCTTTTGTTATCATTTGGAATTAAGATAATCATCAACGACAATTTTTTTTACCGATTTTTTATAATTTCACAAAAAACAATCAACGCTTGACAGACAAACGTTTTGATAATAATCATTCATGTGTTAATGGCCAGTTAATTTTTATACATGTTATACGCCCATAAAACCACCGAAAAAAATGTTGCGAACTCGGCCGTCACAGAGGCATCACACATACACATTTTAATGTTTTACTTACATTTCATTACATTTCCTCTCGCTCTTCGCGTTCTTGAGTCTTTTTCTTTAAGCTTACGTAATTATGGCATCATATTTGTTAGCCAAGACCCGGGGTGGCTTATTGACCACTTCCTACATTTCAGTTTTGGCATGCTAGTAACGTATCTACTTTTTTTAAAATATACATATTATTTTAATGGCACGCAAATAATGCTAAGTGGCAGTTTTTTCGTTTTAACAGACAGGCACTTCTAAAATTATAGTGTACAGATAATGTATTTTGGTGTAGAGAGTATATTATTTTTATATTATAGTTCACGTTTTCAATAATATCTGTGCCTTATTTCTATTCTAAGAAAGAAACGCTCGAACTTACCCATAAATGCATAACTAAATCGCTGGGTAGAAATTGAAAATAGGCTATTTAATAACGTAGACATACACACATAAAAGATTATTTTAAAGAATTATTGAGGAAAACAAATTGCTTACATAGTTTTTTACACATTATTCATAACTTGACACATTTCGAATTAAAACCGCTAAAAATTAAGGTGTAATTATTAAATGGATGAATACTAGAAATAATAAATGATAAAAAATTTATAATAATAACAGCATTCAGTCCTCGAACATACAGTTATCACCAGAGCATTTGCAAGGTGCCCTTTAAAATTTTAGTCATATTGGTCCATAAAAAAGAGATTTGTAGCTATGAACCAAATATGTTGAAAAACAAATATATTATGTGTCGGTCAGGTCAGGCTCTTTATACCTTTAACAGCTCCTGTTCGCTCGACAGTGGTACAAACGTGACTAACACAACGCCCTCCGCCTGCTCGGCAAGGTACACATTTGGCCACAAAAAATTTATGGGGCGAACCCGACAAAAAAAGGTTTGTCATTAAAAATTATAACAAATTTGTACTGATATGTTTAATACAGACATATACTCGTACAAAGACATACTTTTTAATTTGGTACCATAATCTGTCAACTTCGAACTAAAAATAGACATGAAAATCATTCTGACCTAATGAATTTTTACAACAGTAGTGCGTGGTAGTGCGTGAGCTATTTCTCCGTTTTTCTGTGTTACTTTGAAATAAAAAGGTGAGTTTTATACTTTTGTGTATTCCTGGTAATAAAACATACACGTAGATATACGAAGGCGGCACTGAAAATTTCGGGACTCAAGGAAGTGGCACAACATTACTATTTAAGAATGTATTTATTGCTTTTCGAAGTATTCTCCGCGAAATTTGACACATTTTTCCATACGATGGAACCAATCATTGAAGCAACCATTCCATTCTGATGTTGGGGTCTCCAAAATGGCCGTTTTGTAGGCGTCCACAGCTTCTTCAGGTGATAAAAATCTCTGTCCATGCAATTTATTCTTTATTTTAGGGAAAGTATAGAAATCATTAGGGCTTAGGTCGGGGCTGTACGACGGATGGTCTAATAATTCTATTTTTTCTTGCTCTAAAAATTCTTTTGTTCTGTGTGCGGTGTGAGAACTCGCATTATCGTGATGGAGTATGATGCGGCGGTTGCAGTTCTCTTTACGGAGTTCAGAAACGACCTGTGGCAAACAAATGCTACCATACCATTGCATTAACCGTTCTTTGTCCCTCAAGAGGAATAGTCGTAACATGGCCGGTTTTGGAGAAAAACGTGGCCGCCATTTTCTTTGCAAGAATCCGTGAACGAACAATTTTTGTTGGCTTTAACTCATTTTCGAACACCCAAACTCGTGACTGGTTTTTTGTTTCGGGTTCGTACGCATATATCCAGGATTCGTCACCTGATATGATGTTCTATACAGCATTTGAGGATCCTGCATGGAATCTTTCGAGAGTTCTGACGCACCAAGTAACGCGAGCCGCTTTTTGCTCTTCACAGAGCGAATGTGGTATCCATCGGAAAAACAACTTTTTTACACCTAATTGTTCATCCAAGATTATTTGTATTTAACTCATGCCAATGTCTAAAGTTGTCTGAATTTCGCGGTATATCACATGTCGATCTTACTCAATCAGCTTACGCACAACATCAACGTTTTTTTGGGTGACTGCAATTTTTGGACGACCTTGACGGGGATCATCACTGAGCTTGACACGTCCACGTTGAAATTCAGCAAACCAGCGATAAATTGTGGTTTTGGATGGCGCTTCATCACCAAATGCAGAAATCATCCGGTCAATACACCGTTTTGTGTTAAACCACTTCGAAAGTTATAATAAATCATCGCTCTTGAATTTTCTCGAGTCAATTCCATTTTCTTAACGACTTAACAAGTTTGACAAAACCTTGTGACAAGACCGAGAATCTTTTTTTAAATAAATAAATGGTATTCGATTTTTAAAACCAAGGAGTTTTCAATTAAAAAGATTTTAATATGACAGAAACAGTGGAAATATTCCATTCCCGATACATTTAGTGCAGCCTAGTATATAATTTGTGGCATAAAAAGTGAAAAGTAAGTGCCAAATATACTTCGAAATCGAGAAGGCCTATTCTAGCGGTTGGGTCAAAAATGTGTTATTTTTCCAATTCTCATTTATTTTTAGTGTAAAATGTAACAAAAAATAGTTTTATAACATATTTCAAATAACTTGACGTTGCATGTATTTCAAATTCACACAAAAATATCTACCCAGACAGACGCTTGGGCAGTACAGGAATCCTACCACCTAGTAAAAGTCTGAAATATTAAAGAAGAATTAAAGTCCGGACTTAGATACTGTTTTGTGGAAAATATTTATTATTTTGATAAGGCTTTTACTTTTTATTAAAAATTAAATTTTTGATTCTTTAGAGTAGACTAAGGAATATCACAGCTTAATGTAATCAATAGAATATCTTGTTATTTGTGTTATATTTCAAAGATTATCTAAACTTTATATTTAAGATCAAATATATCAATATTGATATAATGTTGTTGCAGTTTTTAAAAATCCGGGGAAAATTATCCTTCTACTTAAATTTGAAATTATCCCAAAATGAATATGATTTATGTTGCGCTCCTCTCTTTGCAATCCAATTCACAACGTTTTTTCCGACTAAGCGACCCTTACGAATGTGTTCATGCGTAGTGAAATAGTAGGCTTTAGATATTTATGAATGAAAATCCGTTATAATAATATATTACCGCGCGTTCTGAATTTAAGAGAGAATATGAACAGAATGTTTAAAAAAAATAAGTTAATTTTTCTTCACCTATAATACTTATTCTAAACATTCTTTCCAAATGTGGGAGCATATTTCAAAATAACCCCGTATGGTTACATTAAAAGTTTTATCCCCGTTTCTCCACAATTAGTATTTGAATTATTTCACTAGTTAAGTTCAGCTTAGTTCAGCTACTATTACAACAGTAAAGTATTGTTGCGTGAATAAGTCAACTAGCGCCATCTAGTGTCAGGAACGAGAGCGAGGGGAGCTTTGCAGAAAATGACATCACAAATCTCTCAACCGACAGCGCCATCCGAAGAACTAAGTTTCTAGAAAATCTACACTCGCACACTCGTCCCTTTGCGCGCATTTACTTGAATACTCCGGATGCTTCTTTGCTAATTTATATAAATAGGCGCTGCAAGATGCGATCGAGGCAGTATTGTATTTGGCGAGACAAGCGAAGCTTCGGAGCGGAATAAAGTGAATTAGTGTGTTTAATTATTAGTGTTTTAAGTTGTAATTTGTGTAAAGTAAATTAAAGTGTTAATTTAGGTAATTGTATCGGCAATTTTTATTGTCACGAACCTCAAGCTCGTAACAATTGGTGTCAGCAGTGGGATAAAATCATGGCGATTTTACCTAAGGAGGAAACGGAGGGTGTCCGTACCCGCAGTCAACTCCAGCATGAGACGGACCAGAGGAGATTTGGTGGTGCAACGCCGCAGACGTCGGAGGGCCAACTGCCAGCCACGGAGGCTGCGGGCCCGTCAGTAGCTCCTACACCTGCAGCACCTGACTTAGGTGCTCTGATGGTGATGCTACAGGAGCAGCTGAAGCGCGGACGAGAGGAACAGGCCCGTCTGTTGAAAGAGCAGCAGGAGGAACAGGCTCGCCGACAGGAGGAACAGGTCCGTCGGTTGGAAGAGCAGCTGCGGGCGGCCAGGAAGTACAGATGCTTCTCATGAAGGACCTTCACGCTACCTTCGGGAAAGAGATAAGGGAGGTGAAGGATAAGGTTGCTCAACATGATAACCGCCTGTCAGAAGCTGAGACCCAAATCAACCAAGTTAAGAAAACGCTGGATGAACTCAAACTTGGGGATGGAACCACAGCTCCCGTATTAGCTTCAGCACCTTCGCTACGTGGGTTCAAGGTGCCACCGTTTGACGGGACTTCTTCCTGGTTAGCCTACAAAATCCAGTTCGAGGCTGTTATGAAGGCGAACGGCTGGAATAAAAGTCAGGCCATGACTGCTCTCACACAAGGCCTGCGCGACCAGGCCTTAACACTTCTGGAAGCTCTCGGTGAGGAAGTGACTTATGAGCAACTCCTTGAGGCATTGGAGGCGAGATATGGTGACGCTCACCTGGAACACGTCTTTCGTGCGCAGCTTAAAGATCGTGTGCAGCGCATCAACGAAAACCTGCAGCAGTGGACTCTAGAAGTGGAGAAGCTGGTGCGAAAAGCATACCGGTCTGTACCTGCGCTCATTGAAGGGAACCTGGTGCAGACATTCATCGACGGCATTCGCGACCTGGAAGTCAGAGCTGCTGTGAGGCTCGGGCACCACGAGACGCTTAAGGACGTCTTGGCCCATACACTGGAGGTGGAAGCCGTGCGGCAGGACCATCATTCCCATCGCGTCAGGGAGGTCGCAGCAGCTACAGTTCGCGACTGCAACAAAGGATACAGCCCTAGGTGCTATGGCTGTGGGGAAAGGGGCCATCTTCACTCTAGCTGCCCTAAGCGAACTGTAGAAAGGAGAGTTGATCAATCTCGAGAGGGTAGTGCAGCTAACGGCATCGCCTGGCGGTGGCCGGATCGTCGTTCCCCTCGCGCTAGGGAGGTTGCAGCAGTTACGGTTCGCGACCATAATAAAGGATTCAGCCCTAGGTGCTATGGCTGTGGGGAAAAGGGCCATCTTCGATCCAGCTGCCCTAAGCGAACCCTAGAAAGGGAAGGTGAACGATCTCAGAAGGGAAGTGCGGCTAACATCACCGCCCAGCTGCAGCCGGGATACGACTTTACTATCAGATATCGCAGCGGGAAATCTCATGGCAACACAGATGCATCGTCAAGAAGACCTTGTCCTGAAGATTGCAACCAATGTAGTAGGCAAGAGAGTTAGGAAGTGGTATCCGTGAGGATGCTCAGGACTGACCACCTCAGCAACGGGTGGAAGTACAGCCTACGACATGCACAGCAGGAAGATCCAGACATCAAGCCGATTCTGGGATGGATGAAGGCCCGTGCTACCAAGCCTAAGTAGAGGGACGTCTCAGCGATGAGTTCAACCACGAAAAGCTATTGGGCCCATGGGGCAGCTTGCTGATTCAGGATGGAGTCCTGTGCCGTAAATGGGACAATGGTCGAAGAGACAGCTGTCGTTTGCAAATGGTTGTCCCTAAAGCTAAAGTGCCGAAGGTTCTACAGCTGTGCCATAATGGTCGTTCAAGAGTCCATCTGGGAGTCAAACGAACTCTACTGAAGGTCCGAGAACAGTTTTACTGGGTCCATTATCGTGAAGATGTCGTGGATTGGTGTCGTACATGTACAAGTTGTGCGTCCGTACGGGGACCTCAGACGCGTAGTAGAGGAGCACCGAAATTGTACAATGTTGGTGCACCACGGGATAGGACAGCCCTTGACATTGCGGAGCCGTTACAGAAGGGCACAAGAAGGACTCCTAAGATCGTCCATGTGGATCGCTTGGCGCGTTTTTATGGGACCGATAATGCTCGGGACGAGCATGTCTTAGGAGGGGGCAGTCTTGCGTGAATAAGTCAACTAGCGCCATCTAGTGTCAGTAACGAGAGGTGTGTTTAATTATTAGTGTTTTAAGTTTTAATTTGTGTAAAGTAAATTAAAGTGTTAATTTAGGTAATTTTATCGGCAATTTTTATTGTCACGAACCTCAAGCTCGTAACAGTATTTATGTCCTGTGGTGGCGGCTTAAGAATATCCACCCTCCTATTTCATATTTTGTCTATTGTAGACGACAGATAATCGAAAAACTCATAGCTTAATAAAGATGGTAGTATAACCATCTCGAATATTTGAGATGTTAAATAATCATAAAGATAATAAGAAATGGTATCAAAGGTGCGCGACAAAGGTTTTGCGATCGCCAATCTGGCTGCTAAGTGTGACGATTATAGCAATTTCTCCATACCAGGAGAGGCTCGTGGCCAGCCGAATGAACCTTTCCACGTAAAATTATTTGTTCCTTCATTATCTTAAAAAAATCCTGATAATGCAATACAGGCCGTATGAGATTTCATATAGCCTATAGACATATGTAACCACAGTTTAAAAATGAAAATTAGTATTAATAGTGAAAAGAATTCATAATCAAAATTCATATTATGAAATTTAAAAGAGTGATCAGATATTTCTTTACAACACCTAAAAAGTAATGTTCTATTAGGTTCTTACTAATACTTATAAAAACTTTTATTTAATTGCTTCCGGTATAATAGTCGATAATTGACAATAGATTCGCGATTGCTCCGCTGACTGATAATTGGCAGTTTTCAGATTGTTTCTCTTTTATAGGCTAATTTTCAGATGATATAAAATAAATTATGAAGATAAAATAAATCTCAATATCTTAGAAAAGTGCCGGAGGGTCTAAAGCGAATTAAGTTATTAAAGTAATTTAGAACAATGTATCCTAAATTTCCATTGATATTTATCAAGAGTGTAATTTTAAACAAGGAAATTATGATAAATATATTTAAAAACCGATTTTCTTAAAATATCTTATAGCCTGAATTATTTTAAATTACGCGATTCATTGTTTACTAATCGTGAAAATTCATACAAAGCAAATATGTTTATAGAGGGTATAGATGACTTACAAGCACATAGTCCACCTTGGTGAGTATATATTTTGTCTTATACCAATACTAAATTTAAATCTAAATGCAGTTGCGTTGTCACCGCTATAAATCATGTTGGCTTATGGGCTATACCTAGTAAAAAGAGAACTCGTATTCATTGTCCATTTCTTAACGGTTAATGCTCGTTCGTAAAAAAATTTTTACGAACGTTCGTGTATAAAAATCTATCTTGGTGGCGAAGGCACATCGAAGCTGATAAGCACGTAATTTTGGTAGATTTCACGAGGCAGCAAAGTATTGTGGAAGACTAAATCGGCAGTAAAAGTCGTAAAGTTACCGCCAGCTAGACACTGCATCCAGTTCTCTCCCAATTTTAGCGGGTTCCCGTTCCATTAGGGCTCGGAAAGCACGGACGGGAGAGTATAATTACGTGAGCGCACACACTTATGCACTTTAATATTTCCTGCGCATTTGACCTAGTTCTGTCTACCGGAGTATGAATTTAAAAGTGCTTTGGCGATAGGCAAAGGTAGAAAGGTATGAAGTTAGTTATTTAGACGTATAGTATATCAGACGTTGTCCAATATCTGTAGAAAGGCAGCACGATGAGAGTGGTCGCTTCAGCATTGTGTAGGACCAATTGTGCAATTCATCAGTAATCTGTACCACAAAGAAGCTCTGTTTAGAAAAGCACTGCTTCCCCCGCTCAGCAAGCGAGGAGGGGAATAGAAAAGGTGTCCTAAGAGTACTTGCTACAGACACTGGGGAGGTATTAACCAGGGCTGCCACCCCATCAGTGTGGTCGACGCAACAATTAATAAACAAAAATCTTATTGATTTTCGGTACACGAAATGTGCACACAACACTAAAAAATTCAAGCAATAATGCCTTGAACGGAAAATTTTAATTTTATTAATATTATGCAATTTAATTTAATAATTTTTTATTAATTAATTTCTTCTTTTTTGAAAATAAATGATAGCCTTCGTCACTTCCTGATATTTAAATTTTTAATTGGTGAAAAAATAGTTAAAATTGGTCTTTTAGTTTCAGAGCTTATTAAGTACAAACAAACAAAAAAAAATATTTCTCTTTATAATATTAGTAGTATAAGTTAAATGTATAATGTACTAAAACTGATTATAAAACAATTTAAGGTCATATTCCTATGAAAAAATAATTTATGTCTTCATGAATTTCGTACTAACAATATTTTGTGGTTAACTCATTAATAAAAAGCATTGTATAAGACAGTATTGCCGCAAAGTGATACGCTCAGTCCCTTTTTTGACGGTTAATGACGTAAAACCAAATAAAAAACATAGAAAGTGAAATAACCCTGATAAAAGATAAACAACACATTGAAAGTTCAACGGATAAATCGCCCGTCTTGTGCCACGAAAACCTCATCCTTGAACTCAAAGACCGATACGACCGTGAGAAAAACATCATTATTGTGGGTATACCCGAAATAAATGAAAAAAATTCAAAAGTGAGACGAAATTACGATAATGAAGAAGTTATGAAGTTGTTGATATCATTACATGAAAACTGCCCAAAACCAATTAAATGTATAAGACTAGGGAAATATGTTTCAAACAAAAGCCGGCCTATAAAAGTTTTCTTTAACAATATAGATACTCCGAAATATCTCTTACGGAATAAAAAGTACATAGCCGAAAATCTTAGTATTTACTCAGATCAAACGGCAGTTCAAAAACAGTATTTAAGGCAATTGAAGGAAGAATTAAAGAAACGAACAGAAAAAGGCGAAAAGGACCTTGTTATTAAATATATAAAAGGCACACCTTCAATTGTTATAAACAAAACCCATCAAAAAAACCAATAATGGCTTCACCACAAACCGGAAAAAATACGGATAGATTAAGCCATCATTTAGTAAACAATTACGAAAACATTCCATTGCACCCGTCCTCCTTAAGATTTTTTTATGCCAATTTACGTAGTATTCGCAAAGCTGGGAAACTCGACGAAATAAAATGCATATTAAAAGCAATACCGATGACTACACATTTATTAATTTTTACTGAGACATGGATTACTTCGGAAACCGACGCAAAATTATATCAGATACCAAACTATAAACATATTTACAATTATAGACAAAATTACAAAGGTGGTGGCGTTTCAATTTACGTACATAATAGCATAAAATACGATATAACGGAAGAATTGTGTGAAAATGGAAACCACTACTTATGGATATACATAGATAAACTATCTTTAAACATCGGTGCAATATACAAACCTGGAAGTTCTAATGTAAACAACTTTTTAGAAACATATTCCTCACAGTTGGAACGGAGGAGAAGGGCGATTGTGTTTGGAGATTTTAACATTGATCTACTTAATACAGATAGTAACGTCACAAAATACCTAGCTGAAATAAAAGAAATTGGATATGAAATATTGAATAAAATTAATAGGCTGTACAGTACTCGTGAAACCACCACCACAAGCACTATACTGGACCATGTATGTACGAATATAAACAATCACTCATTTAGTTTCTCAATAATTGAATCGTGCCTATCTGATCATAAGCAGATATTTCTTGAAATAAGCAACTTAACAACAAAGACACATAAAAGAGTTCAATATATGGCGCTTGATTACGAAAAGTTATACAACACTACCTTAAAAGCCAAATACACTAATGAAGAAAATGACTATTACTACCTAGAGAGATTTATGTTAGAACAAATAAACAAAAATAAAGTAAGCAAGACAAAAATTCTTAACCCTCCACAAAAAGACTGGATAAACCGAGATATTATAAACTCAATAAATTTACGAAACAACTTATGGCAGCAGACTAAATCTCACCCAAAAGACGATAATCTACAAAAAAACTTAATTAAAGAGCAGAACAAAGTGAAAAACCTTATCAAGACACACAAGAAAATCTACTATCATAAGTTATTTCATAACAATTACAATAAACCTAAGAAAATGTGGGAGATAATTAATAACTTAGCGTTAAACAAAATTAGAGACAGCAGTGCTCCTCCCAAACTAATATCGAATACTGAACTAATAACAGAAGGTAATTCAATATGTGACTTATTTAACTCATTTTTCTCCTCAATAGGTTCGGACTTGGCTAACAAAATTCCTAATAAGTATCACATAAACAGCGATAACACGCTTATGTACGAACTTAACTACACGCATGAAATAACACTTAGTGAACTTACACCCTGTAATATCACAGAAGTATCAAAAATAATCGACGATCTTGATACCAACACTAGTACTGGTCTAGATGGCATCAGCACCAAAGCGATTAAATGTCTGAAAATTATAATTGTAGAGAGGCTAACGAACTGCATAAATATGTGTTTGACACGCGGTGTTTTTCCCGACACACTTAAAATTGCTAAGGTCAGTCCTATTTTTAAATCCGGAAGTAGGACTGACCCAAGTAACTACAGACCAATCTCTGTCTTGCCTGTTATATCAAAGATATTTGAACGAATACTTTATAACCGCCTAAATGAATACCTAATAAAAAAGAAGTTTTTAATTGACCAACAATATGGCTTTCGTTCCAAATCGAGCACTCTGACAGCTGCAGTAGACTTAATCACAAAAATTAAAACTCAAATCGATCAAAAGAATATCGCTTTAGGGATTTTTATTGACATAAAAAAAGCATTTGACACAGTAAGCCATCATAAATTGTTGCAGAAACTAAACAACATAGGCGTTACAGGTAAGGCCCTCGAAATGTTTACATCGTTTTTACATAATAGGCGACAAGTTGTTCAAATGGATAATTTTACCAGCTCGATTAAAAACGTATCCTACGGCTGTCCTCAAGGCTCAATTATAAGTCCATTATTGTTTTTAATCTATATAAATAATATAAACAAATTAGGGCTAACAGGTCACTTAACATTATATGCCGACGACACATGTCTCTTCTATTTCGATAAATCTATTCACAACATTATAACCTATGCTCAAAAAAGATCTTGACTTACTCGGAGAATGGTTAAAATATAACTTGCTAACAATTAATATGTCAAAAACATCTTTCATGATTTTTTCTACAAAGAATAAACCTTTACCAGAGTTTGCACATCTTACTATTGAAGATAAAATAATAAAACGTTCAACTCAGGAAAAATATCTAGGTCTATTGGTAGATGATAAACTCACTTGGAGAATGCATATCGATCACGTCAAATCAAAACTGACGTCATTACTATGTGCACTAGGTAAAGTCGCAAACTGTATCCCGGAAAAGGTTCGTACAATCATATATAACTCTTTAGTTAAATCACATATCGAATATCTAATTGAGATATGGGGATCAGCTGCTAAAACAAATCTAAATCCACTTCAAAGGACACAAAATAAAATTATCAAAACATTATTCCACTATCATTATCTAACGCCAACAAAAGTACTATACGAAAAAAACTAACTTGCTAAACCTTACACAACTATACATTTATTGCACTTGCATTCTAATAAAAAACATTACCACTAATTCTATTCAATCAAACATACAATTACATAAAAAAACAACAACACACAACTTAAGAAGTAAAAATAAACTACAATTAATAACTACACGAACTAATTATGGCAAAAAAACTTTGTTGTTTGAGGGAGCACAGCTGTTCAATAAACTACCAGATGACATAAAAAATTGCAATAACATAAAATTGTTTAAAAGTAAACTTAGGAAATACGTACGTACAGTGTAATCTTTTCTGACATTGTAAATAATCTTAATCTTATAACTCATAGTAAATAAGCTCAAAACTATAACACCTCCAGCACTAGAGGTAGATGCGATAGTTTTACTTTAGTATATAATTACTTTGTATCTCATTTTAAGTGAACCATTGTATGTTCTTATGAGAAATAAATTTCTTTAAACCGAAAAGCAATTACTAAACCAGTTAAGAAAATCACCACTATCATAACAGGAAAAAGTTTATAAAATAAAATGTCTAAAATAAAAAGGTTAATATTATTAAAATAAGGTCGCGAATGGGAGGGCTTTTTAAAATTCCAATTTAACATAAGACTTGTTGTACACGTACAAAATAATGTCATATAATATTGATGTACTTATAAATTTCTTTATGAAAACAAAATGTTTTGTGCTTTTGAAGGACATTAAGGTTTACGGAAGCGGACACGCTTACCCACAAGAGATAAATTGTGTGATTTAGAGAAAAATGTTGTTTGCAAAATGTTGTGACCAGAATTAAGGTAGGTAGCTTAACTGGTTTGGAAGTTAGAAATAATTAATTAATAAAAAGTGACAAAGCAAATTAATTGCCGCAATAGTCACTGACATAGCTTATCGATTCAATTCAAAATGAGGTGGGACGTCTTTTCAACCTAGGATAACGTCTGTATGTGTACAACCCTCTTACCTATTTCTGCATCTTATTTTTCTGCTTAATAGCCACAGAAACTCAGTAATGTCGTGCAGCGGGACAAAGACTTAAACGTTCATAATACAGACACGCCCTTTTACTATTTAATTTAGCAAATATAGGATGTAGACCAGCCGTATACATAACAAAGAAATAAATAAAAAATTAGAGAGAGAATTAATGCCTACTATAGTGGCAATGGGTCGGCCATATTGCTCGAAGAACCGACACATTTCTAGTAGTAAGCGCATTGTAGGACGGTCCACCAGGAGGTGGAGTGACGACTTAGTAAGACATGCTACAAGTTGGATGGTTGCAAGTAGCTTAGGACCGTCTTTCGTGGCGTTCTTTAAGATCTTTAGTGATAAAATCTTTAGTGATGATGATGATGATGATAAATGGGAATTATTATTTTTTACGTTTTCCAGGTATTTTCATTATATCCGAAAAAAAGTTATTCTATTGAATATGTTACCGAAAAGTTGATACTATGAATGTTTAACAATCTCATATTTAACAATCTCGGTATTCATTCTACGGTACTCGTGACTTCGAAAGGCATTACGTATCGCGTTCGCGTGCGCACTCGCATTCACATTATACATTGTACACAACATGTAACAAAAACCATGTGGTTCTTGTTAAGCGCGTTATCAGAATCAGTTTTTAAGTGTGTAGAATTAAAAAAACACATTTAAAAATAAATTTTAATTAAAAATAATTAATTTGCAAGTTGTATGTGGTTTTATTATCTCTGCATTGGTCGAGGAATAAGAGGATTGTCAAAAACCCCGCATTACCCATACTCGTATGAGTTAGAGGAAATAAAACCACATAAATTTTGCAAATATTTTTTAAAATTAAATTACAAAAAATTATGGCCGAGTTTTCTAAAAAAAAAAAAAAATATTTCTATACAATTGAATACTGATTCTGATAACGCAGTTAACAGGAACAACAGTGTTTTTGTTACATGTTGTATATTACTTATTTAAACTATTTTTAAGCATATTTGCGACGATATGATAAGAATCTGATTATTATATTTTCTTCTATTTTACTTTGTAACGCACGCATTTATATATATATTGTTATAAATTATTGTGAATGTTAATTGTTAGAAATAGTAAAGGTAGAACGAGTGGGAGATTATAATTCTACCTTCATTTGTTCGTATTTCCTTTTATTTTTTACCCTCATTCCCAACACTATATTAAATAGTTCGATAGTTTCCTAATAAAATATATAAGTTTAAACAAATATTTATTTTTAAGTAAAACTTCGAATCAAAAAGCATACATTTTGAAAGTGGTAGAGCCACGCGGCAGCTTTGCTGTTGCACGTATGGGCCGGCTCAAACCGGGGTGGTACCACGACCTCACAGAATACCGGCGTGAAGTGGAAGTTCTGCTACCGCGTTTCGTCTGGTGAGTGCAGGTGGCCGGAGGCTCCATATCCCCCCCCCCCATCAACAATGGTAGCGGAATTAAATAATGATTAACAACAATGACTACCCCAGGGGGGTAACAGCACCCCTGGAGAATCCCTCGCTGAGCATCCACGACAATGTTTCTCCACTTCTGAGCGTGGGTGCTGAGGCTGCCCCGCGTATTCTGGGGGTGGGGGCAAAATTCCGCTCAAGACTACAACTGCTCGGGGCAAACGGAGCAAAAAGACCAAGGCGACCCCTGCCACGCTGTCCGTGAGTTTCTGCAATATCAGGGGACTTCACTAGAGTGAAGTCCCCTGGTTAGAACCTAAACGCCGTCCACTACCATCTCGAGACGGCGAGGCCGGCACTTTCTTTCTGACCGAGACGCAGGTGTCCTCTCCGGCTGATGTCTCGCATCTCTCCTACCCGGGTTACAAACTGGAACACTTCTTTGTGCCTCGGGCTGGAGTTTGCGTTTATGTCAGAGAGGACATCTGTTCTCGACGCCTCGGCAGACTTGAAGGCTCGGACCTGTCCATCATGTGGCTACGCGTAGACAGCGACGACCATACTACGGGTGCCTCTATAGGTCCCATAGCGGTAATGCCGAAACAGACCGACTCTTCGACCACGTCCAAATGGCTACAGATTCGTTGCTACAGCAGATCCTGTCCGCAGAGATCTTGATCCTCGGCGACTTTAACGCCCATCACGCCAAATGGCTTGGTTCACGTTTAACCAATCATGCGGGGAGATCTGTTCATGATTTTGCCTTGGAATATGGTCTGACACAACTGGTTACTTCGCCTACGCGGATTCCAGATGTGGAGGATTATGCACCTACCCTGTTGGACCTTCTTCTGACCTCTCACCCGGACGGATATCAGATTTCCGTCGAAGCCCCTTTAGGATCCTCGGACCATTGTCTTGTCCGGGGTGAGGTGCCACTCACGCTGAAATCGTAGTCGCATTCTGCAGGCTACCGCCGTGTTTAGCACTATAGGTCAGCCGATTGGGATGGGATGCGGTCTTTCTTTGCATCCTACCCTTGGGGGCGGACTTTGCTTCTCGCCGGACGATCCCAACGTTGTTGCGGATTCTATCGCTGATGTGGTACTTCAGGGTATGGAACTTTTTATTTCTTCCTCTGTGGTGCCCATCGGAGGCAAGTCTCAGCCATGGTTTGGTCGCTCCTGTAAAATAGCATGATGCTATAAGCAGGAGTGCTACCGAGCCTGGGCTGACGCATCAGCGTCCCGGGATGTAAACACCAGCGCTATAAAAAAGAAGTATAATTCCGCCTCTAGGTCCTTCAAAAGAGTCATTGCTAAGGCAAAGTCTGAGCACATAGGCAGAATTGGCGAGAAACTAGTTCGCCTTCCTTCTGGAACTCGTGCATTCTGGTCTCTCGCCAAGGCTGTCTAGGGGATTTTCTGTCAGCCATTTCTACCATCTCTGCACAGGGAGAACGACTCACTGGCCCATACCGCAAAGGAGAAAACCGATCTTCTGGGCTCTTTCTTTGCATCCAACTCGACTCTCAATGACGGGGGGAGTACGCAGCGATATGAGTGCTCTATACCGGAAGTGCAGTTCACACAGCGCTCGGTTCACAAAGCACTCCTCTCCCTGGACATCCACAAGTCGAGTGGGCCTGACGGAATCCCGCCAATTGTGGTGAGGACGTGTGCTCCAGAGTTGGCACCGGTTTTAACGCATCTTTTCCGGTGCTCCTACTCCCTAGGCGTAGGCCCAAAATCATGGAAGACGGCTTTCGTCCACCCGATCCCTAAAAAAGGCGACCGCTCAGACCCGTCCAACTACCGGCCTATCGCCATCACCTCCTTGTTCTCCAAAACAATGGAGTCCATTGTAAACTGCCAGCTCATGAGGTACCTTGAGGATCACCAGCTGATTAGTGACGGCCAATACGGTTTTCGCCGTGGTCGGTCAGCTGGTGATCTTCTGGTCTACCAAACTCACAGATGGGCGGAGGCAGTAGAGTCCAAGTGGGAGGAATTGGCCGTTAGTTTGGACATTGCGAAGGCCTTCGATCGGGTTTGGCACAAAGCGCTTCTTTCGAAGCTCCCTTCCTATGGGCTTCCCGAGAAATTGTGCGATTGGATCACCAGCTTTCTTGCAGATCGGAGCAAGAAGGTCGTTATAGACGGTGCAAGCTCCGATTGCAGGCCTATTAACGCTGATGTTTCACAAGGCTGCGTGCTATCGCCAACGCTGTTTCTTCTGCATATCAATGATATGTTGCAAACCCGTAACATTCATTGCTATGCAGATGACACCACTGGTGATGCTCTTTACACCGGCCGAGCCAATATTTCTCGGGAAAACGTCTCCGAGTGCCGGAACAAACTTGTGTCTGAAGTCGGGTCCTAGCTGAACAGAGTCTCGGATTGGGGGCGACTAAATCTAGTCCAATTTAACCCCCAGAAGACAAAAGTTTGCTCGTTAACCGCAAAAAAGAACCCCTTTGTCGTATATCCTCAGTTTCAAGGCACTCCTCTTGTTGCCTCAGCCAGTATCCAAATCCTCGGCGTTGACATATCAAGTGACGTGCAGTTTCGTGGTCACTTGGAAGGGAAGGTCAAATTGGCCTCTAAAAAAGCTTGGCGTGCTCAGCAGAGTGGAACAGTATTTCATGCCGGCACACCGCCTGCTACTTTACAAGGCGCAGGTTCGGCCGCACATGGAATACTGTTCCCATCTCTGGGCTGGGGCTCCCCAGTACCAGCTCCTTCCACTTGACCGCATCCAGCGCAGAGCTGCTCGAATCGTTGACGACCGAGTGCTTTCCGATCGGCTCGATTCACTGGCACTGTGAAGAGATGTTGCATCTCTTTGAATTTTATTTCGCATATACCATGGAGAGTGCTCTGAGGAATTGTTCGGATTAATCCCAGCCGCCAAATTTCGTGAACGCACTACGCGCCAAACGTCCCGTTACCATCCACACTATCTGGATGCTTGGCGGTCCACCACAGTAAGTTTCAAAAGGAGTTTTCTTACGCGTACAACCTATCTGTGGAATAGTTTACCACCGGCGATTTTTTCCGGACCGATACTACCTGGGGACCTTCAAGAAAAGAGCTTACTCCTTTCTAAAGGGTCGGCAACGCACCTGCAATTCCCCTGGTGTTGCGGTTGATCATGGGCGGCGGTAGTCACTTAACATCAGGTGAGCCGCATGCTCGTTTGCCCCCTCTTCTATAAAAAAAGACATGCTGTAATTGATGATCCAATGCAGCTGATAGATTGTGACATTATTGCTTTGTTACTATGGTCAAAAATTGTTAGTAGGAAATCACAGTCACTATAAATATAGTGTGTGTATAAGTCAAGATATAGCGTGGAGCACTATACATACGACGTATATAGTGTCCCCAAACAAGTATTTCTTATGGTGAAAATGGTCACTGGTTCTCGCGTCACTTACCACACAAACATAGAAGTATTACACTGCACGGTCATACCGACCAATTCATGCTGCAGTCATATTACACTAGAGAATTAATAAAAAAAATTCAAAAATGTCATATTTTAGCCCACGCATGTGTTTCGAACAATCATACATTACACACACACACACACACACACACACACACACACACACACACACATATATATATATATATATATATATATATATATATATATATATATATACAGAAATTCGTCGCAAATGTATGGTACGCATCCCGATGATGGTTTTTTTTTTCAAAATTATATATAAATTTGAGCTTTTTTCACGTCTAAACACCGCAAAGCTTAAAGAACATATGTATATGTATGTTGATATATATATATATATATTGAATTAACTTAGATTGCTATTAATTTGCCGGAGGTTTGTACCTATGTCGGAGGTTTGTATCACAAATAAGGAGGTTCTTAAAACCTTGCGTTGTCTAGACGTGAATAAATCTAGTGGACCAAATGATATACCGGCTATATTTCTATAGACTTGTGCACATTTCGCACATCTGTGTTGACAGGCTTGTTCCACCTCTCATTCCGAAAGAGACGCTACGGTAAAGCGTGTGAATCTCACACTGCAAGTAGTCTCCGAATTGGGCAATGCTAATCTTGTGAAATTCAACGCTTCCAAAACACAATCGTGTCTCTTCACTGCAAAAAGGAGCCTACTCACCTTGGCTCTTTCTTTCCGAAATGTATCACTGAAATAAACCGAACACCGCCAGTTGTTGGAGGTTGAGATATCCTCCAATCTGAACTTCAGGTTGTTCATTGAGTCCGATGCTAAAGCAGCTGCAAGGAAGCTAGGAGTTCTTGCAAAGGTGCGGTGATACTTCACGCTGGGACACGATTTTGGTTAAAGCCAATCTTACCAGCCTCGAACACAGGCGCAAATTAGCCAGCCTTTCGGTTTTATAAAGGATGCATTTCGGAGAGTGTGCACAGGAATTGCATTATTTAATTCCTCCATCTCTCCTCCACCATTGGATAACCAGACATTAGGCCAGTCTCCACCCTTTCGTTGTTGACTTACCGCGCATTCGAACCAAACGGTTTGCTAAGTCTTTCATTATGCGTATAGCAAAGGAGTGGAATAAGTTGCCAGTATCTGTCTTTCCATACGATTACAATGTGGGTGTTTTCAAGCAAGAGTTAATAGGCGTTTTTTAAGTCAGTGCGCTTCACCATGAAAGGCTTTATCAACACTTACCAAAATGTGGAATTGTAGTTAAGCGCTGGTTTAGAATAATAAAAAAAAGATCTCCCCGCAGGGTGAATCGAGCCATTTGGCGTAATGGACGTTACGAGTCAAAGTGTTACAAGTCAAGTGGCGTAAAGGATCACGATCTCTGTGGAAAAGTTAAGAAATACAATTTTTTTTAAATAACTTAATTTGTCTAAAATTCCTAAGCTCAGTAAAAAGTATACAACTGCCTTTGTTACGCTTATATTTTATTATAGAGGTAAATGACAGCAAAAGGCTGGCATTCGTTTGATTTTAGTATTCCCTACGTACTACAAGATATCATAACAAAGATTTCTTGTACTCTGCAATGGGTCGTTCAAAAGCAATTTATCTCTCAACATGTGGTCCATCTTTTACAACATGAGTTAGTGTGTCTAATGGCCGTATATTTACTTTTCAAGGAAAATATATATCGTATAAATGTCCAAAAATTTTGTAATTTTGTACTAAAATAGGTTCTAACCTTATTGGAAATTCACTGTTGAACGATTTTCCATATTTTTGACGTATTTAGCCAATAACTTTTAGCATTAAACATAATATACCCGTGTAAAATTTGTCATTTTATAAATCCACTGTCAATAATATCCGTAGGAACCCACTGCTATTTTGCAATAAAAATTTACTACATCTGGAAAAAGCTGTATATTATGTAGAAGGAAATTTAAAGTGCTCATAGCATTCAACTCTTCCTTTGACATTATATATATTGACTGTTACGGCCCTGAGTTACCCCAACAAGGTCGATTGAGCTAGGGCCCACAGTAACCTAATGCGACGAGTAACAGATGGGAGGGTCCAATGACCTATAATTAAATTATATTCTATAATATACTTATAAAACTATAATTAAATAATTAATAACGGTTAGATACGCAAACACAAAACTTACCGAATTCCAGAAGTAGGGTCTACTACAAGGTGGCGTCAGGGGCAAGTAAATGGTAGTGGGTGTGTAGTGTGTCGATGCAAATTAATATCAATCTAAGTTAATTCAATAACTCAAAATCAAAAAGCAAAAAAGCCTCGTTGTCACGTATATTAACGACAAAATACAACAACATGGAGGTCGCCGACATGCGACGCAAAACTATTATGTAACGCCCGACTTCTAACCGACACGGCAGCAGCGTGCCAAGCTTCCTGCCGACTGGGACGCTGGCAGAGCCGTAAGCGCACAGCAAGCACCTCCCGCGCAACGCTAGCCGGTTCCTCACCCCGCTCGAGACGCGCATCCCGCAAGCGGCAGCTTGTAATAATCGGGCGTAAACAAACCCCCGTCCCGGACATAAGGACCTATGTCCGCGAGTAAATTAGCACCGGGATAGGGTCGCGACGGCACGTTGCAAGACGGAATCTCCAACCAAAACCTCGGCCACTAACGCAACGGAGATGCGCTCTTGCAACCCCAACCACCGCCTCAAAATCACTGCCCTAGCGTGGGCAAGCCGGAGAGTCGAATTTCCCCTGGATGCCCTTCCCGGATATCGCAGCATCCAAATAAGTCCTGTTGCAGGACATAAATTTTACGACCTCCTTCAAATATCTATCCGTGCCCCTATAAT